>BPLR01004546.1:0-31983 GCA_021605095.1 Caerostris extrusa | reverse complement strand
TGTTAAATATTTACATTTTCAGTTATTATGTCCCTGTATTTAATTCTATCATCACATTTATTCAAAAGCACTGCTGAGCTCTGATTATTATTAACATATTAATTTTTTTTTTAATAACGGAAAAGAAATTAATCTAATAAAGTTTTTTAAGTATTTTTTACTTTTACTATAAACTAAACAGAGAAGTGTACTAATCTATATTTGAGATTCTCCTTAAATCAAAATGTGTTTTTTTTTTTTCAAATCATTTGTTCGCAAACTTTCATATCTTTTCTCAAATATACAGTTCAATTCTGCTTGAATAACGATTTCTCCTTAATTAATAAATCTTGTACAATACGCGTAATTCCATTGCATCCTCCAGTTAATTTAACTGTTTTAATATTTTTTTTGTTGCATATCTAGTGAGAGAAAAAATTTCAGCTATTAGTTCATAATGTCTTCACTGTTTCAAAAGGAAGAAATATCGAAGTAATTCACTACTTCTTAAAGAAAAAAAAAAAAAAAAAGACGAAAAAAGAAGTGAAATTATTACTTTATTGTTAAAAACTTCTTTACATTAATCATGCTTACTGTTTATGTTGGTGAGGAAGAAGCCTTTTCTTTTTGAATTATCTAGCCATTATTGACCCTTTAACTATGTTCAAATTTGTGCAATATAATTGAATTGATTTAAAGCTATGCTTTTATTAAAAAAAATATTTAATGATTTTTAAGTATTATGGCTAATTATATTTTAATATAATTTTGAGAATATTAAAAAAAAAAAAAATGATACAACTTTTATCTTTGGAATTTAAGATTAGACTTATTGAAGAATTTCTCCGGAATTACATACAAGAAAATATATGCATGACTAAAGCTTGACTTATTATTTTTAATTTAAACTCCGACATGTAAAAGAGTTAATTGAGGAAGGATATATTAAAGAATAAATTTTTTATAAAATATTTAACAAAAGAAAGCATTGAAACATTGAAAATATTTTATTTACATACCAGTAACAAAAATTTCAATTGTATTTTATTTATTTATTTATTTTTGCTTTCAAAAGCATACATTAAAATAAATTACTTTCAAATCACATCCCATTATGTATTTAATTAAATAGCTTAAATCCAGAATTTGTTTCCATTATATTTGCTAAGACGTTTAATATATTGGTAAAATTTAATTATCAGTAGTTATTTTTATATAACAGGCATTACTTTTTAATCAATTAATTTTTTTTTACCAATATTACTAAAAAGATATTTTTATAATCTGCATTATGCCAAATAATTCTTACCGAAGATAAATTCTCCAAAAAAATAAGAGCTTTTTTTTTTTTTAATTTGTTTATAATTGTTAATGAACGTTGTTGCATTTGAATAATAATCTGCAAATATCAATATCAAAGCAGGTCTGCTACATTGTAACCACACGTGCCACAGTAAATTGAATCAAACTACTCAAGGATAAAGTTTAAGTATAACACTCTTTTATTATTGTTTTTGTTCACATCTGGGTTTGACATTATGTTTATGGATGACTTTTAGCAGTAAATGCCCCACATTTGCTCTTTGTATGAGATATAATCCACTAGGTGCTGGATTAACGATGCGAAAACTCTTATTTATGTTATATAAATTCTTCGATTCTCATAATTCTTGAAGCGGACTCATGGTAAATTGGATAGCGCTGTGGCCTTTGGTACCACATGCTTTATGTTCGTGTCCTGTCGATGACATGGATGTTTGTTAGTGGTTCGGAATCACATGACCGGTCCCTAATTAGCCTAAAGTGTGTATAAAATGACCTTAGCTCGACAAACCAAACCAAACTGTTATCACTGCTTGCTAGAGAATAGTTGTGTCGGGATGTAATATTAATATCAATATCTCTTTCCATTTTATATGAGTTTATTTACAATACTTTACATGCACAATAATTTGATACACTTGGCACCCTGTGTCTTTTCTACAATATAAATTTTATCTTATACTTAATAACCTCAAACACATAACATACGGTCCCTGACCGTATTTCTAACTCCGGGCGCTCTAGCGTTCTTGTCGTATCTGTAGATCTGACCGCATGTGCTTACCACACTAGACCACACAGTTAAAAGGTCCCGTTGATTACTGGTCACAGTCGCGACCTCTCGCGGCTATAATAATAATTAAGCCTTACAAAACCAAACCTCATTTTTGAAATTATGGCTGCAACAGATGCCACTAACAGTGTCAAACCTTAAATCTTCTTCTAGCTAGATGTAACGTTGTCACTGAATCACGAGTCAGGTGCATGGGCTTATTTGATTCATACATGTTAAACAATGTATTGTCATATTTCACAAAGAACACAATAACAGATGCTGTCCAAAATTTATCATATGATACTTTCAAAATAAAAAAAAAAAGTATATGTATATCAATAAAATATGAAAAATTTTATACAAATTTGTCATATGTGTCAGAAATATGGGTGATTCTATTAATAGGTCTCAACAAATGTATACATTGAAGAGATATTAAAATTGCATCTTACAATAATGGTGACTAAAATAAGGTCATTGAATATACATTTGGATTTCCAAATAAAAAACAAAAAATGGGGAATCTCTTAAAACCTCAACAGGTAAAGACAGTGAAGTTCTAATTGCAGAATACATAATCCTTCCACAGTTAACAGATGGTTAATCAGGACGTATATAATGTAAAAATTTTGATCAATTGTAATAATTAATCTCAGTAAGAAACGAATCTTGTAGACTGCACAAAAAAAATTTATACGAGATAAAATTATCGGTATCTTATGATTTTTATTAAAAAAATGAATTTCTTTTAAACAAATAATTTGCGAACATACATTTAAAAATAATGTATTGTACTTTTATTTTTATATCATATTTCTTTTCCATACGATTTTGCTAATTAAATTGTCTTTTAATCTTTTTTATTTCAGAGAACATTATGATTCTGTGTTTGTATTTTTTATACACAACAGTACTTGCCACAAGTTATTATAAGCCATAGAAAATAACCACAAGCATTTATCTTTGTCATGTATTTTTTTGTTACCCATAAGTATATTTTTTTTTCTATTCGTGTTTAGTAGATATAGATTGCTTTGTCTGGTTATTGTTACTACATAAACATACTCCTGTGATATGTTGTTTAATGTTTTCGTGAGAATGATAGTCCTTGTAGATGAATTGTGACTATGTTGGAAATCATTAGGGGTATGTGTATATATGAATAACTGATGAAATTTCGCGTCTAGAAAGACATGCTATTTGTTGAAATGAATCTGTTACTTTATTGATTAAACCATGAATTTTTAGCAAAATTATTATAATATTTTAACTATTTTGAAATGATCCAATGGTGAGATTATATATTGTCTATAAAGATTAAATTCATATTCTTAAAGACGCATAGCCTTTTATATTTTATTTTTTTTGTTTTTCAGCATAACAATGATAGAAAATGTATTATTTTCAGAGTTATAACTAATTTACTTTAAAAAATAAATCACTAATTTAGTCTAAATTTTGATATGAAATTAAGTTATACGAATATTGGCATATGTGCAAGGCGACTAAAATACTGTGACGATGAAAAGTCTTAAAAAAAAAAAAAAAAAATTAGAAATTCCAAATTTCACCTACAGATGGCGCTGTGCATATAAACAGAATTTATTATTATTGTTATTATATTTATGAAAGTGACCATAGATAATTTTATACAATCTTTTATCATATTACTATATTTTCACCCTTAATAACGCAGGTATTCTTTATGAATCTCGTGTATATTTCATTGATGGCAGAAAAAAATGGATTTGTAAGATAAAAATCTTCTATAATATCACAGTGGAAGTTTACCACTTTCCTTTGATAAAACCCAGCAAAAAGGAGTTACTTTTGAATAACGAGATCGCCTTAATATTGGATCCTCTCGTTCAATCTATTGGCCAGAAACTCTCCATTCAAATAGCCTCTTACAATATCACTGTGATATCTCAATTCTGAAGTCTACTAAATAAATCTTTGTGGTGTCTCATTCTCGACATATAACGAACTAATCCTTTTCAGTCGTTTATTTTCTGCACTGCATTGCAAGCTAAAAGACAACTAAACTTATTGCTACCGAACTTCGACATTCAGTACATACTGAATTTTTATTTGCTGTATTGCAGCGATAATTTATTTCTGCATGATTTCATGTCTTTGTATATTCTGTATAAATATTATTTTTCTTGGTTAGAGCTCTGGCCTTTGGTACCATAGGCTTAGATTAGAATCTGGCCGTTGTATGGATGTTTGTTAGTGATTCGGAATCCACGTTAAACTGCAGGTCTCGATCTAATTAGCCTAAAGTGTGAGCAAAATGACCGCAGTGTGACAAACCAAACCACATAAAGTATAACTCAAATACTATAACATTGTAATTTGGAAAAAGTGTCATATCCTGTCAAACAATATTTTGATCAAATAATAAACTTGGTGTACTGCAAAAACTCATCAAATGCTTTTTAACGTGTTTTGTGACTGCTGTCAAAAATGAAATAAATGCATAAAGGAAATAATGATACGGTTAGATATTAAGGCACACTACTAGTTAATATTTGACTATCGTCCAATTTTTTCCTCAATATGATCTGGTGTTTTTCTTTGTCACCATATTCTCATTTTCTTCTGAAGATGTCAAAAGAAAACACTAAATGATGTAGCTAAGCATTTGCAAAAGCTGCATGCCAAATGCTACTTTATAATGACCAAACGAATGCTGAATGTGTCCATCATGAATGTTGTCCATCACGCAGAACAGTTATACACGGAAAAAATAAATTTCTCGAGGTACTTATCGATGATTTTGAATAAGAAAAAAAGTCTTTTTGGATTCGTGCAACATTTTCTTTACATATGCGTGACTTTTTCTCATTGAGTTTCTAAAAATTCTCTATGCCAATCTAAATTACTATCATTGATTTAATAAAAATAACTTTGTATGAAACTCCATTTGAACTGTAACAATAAATTTGATTTCAAAGTATTAACCTACGTAATAAGCGTTTTCTGCGGTCATTAATGAACAATAGTATCAAAGTTAGCTGAATAATAATAACAATAAACACTTAAATGCAAATTATACTTAGGGATATGCGCCATCTATGAACAAATTTCGGCAACGCGTTTCTTATTTGTTTAATAATTTCATATATTGACAACTATTTTAACCTCAGTCAAACTAATACGTGCCAATATTTGGATTTTGTATTAAAATTTTTTCACAATGGCATAGAGCCTCTCGTAACATTTCATTGAACACAGGGAATTTTTTTTTCTTATTCATAATGATTTTTAAGTGAACTTAAACAGAAACATATAAATGCTATGATCATTAATCACTGTATAAATAATGAGAAACCTAGGCTGTTTAAAGCCGAGGGAAGCATATATTCTTGAATGTTTACAAATACTTAATGTTTAAAAATAGAATTGGAAATAGATGCAACAAAATAGTAAGCCTTTAGTTAAAGATAAGCATGTAGATATAATAAACAACATAATTCTGCATTAATTGCGAAGTTCAAAGAGCTAAATAATTCTATCTCCTGTATTTTTATATTTCTTTTCACGAATGTCAAATTAGGTCCTCTGGTACTTCATACTTTGAGAATGTAATGTAAATATATTTTATGAAGAAACACAAGAGTCTAATAATTGTTGACGGTTTTATATTTCATTAATTATATAGTTCAAATAATCAAATAAATTTCTGTAGTGGCTAATTAGAAAAATTAAAAGTTATTTTGGTTCATTTTTAATTCGTGGTTGGAAAAAAAAGTGGATCTCATAAACATCGAAATGAATACTTTTGCCAATTCCCTATTGAATCTCTCTAGAGATACACGGGATTATTTTACAAAATTTGTTTCAAAAAAATGTGCTCGATATTCAAAAACCATACCAGTTTTTTGTTACATTATATTATTTCTCCTTTATAATGGAGATTTATTTTATTTTGTTAACACTAAAACTTATATACACATTTAATTTGAGCTTGATACGTGCCTTTCACTGGCCCTGCACTGTTCATGTCAGGAATGCGTTGGTTCTAATCATATTTCTCGGTAGTGGTTTAATAAAGAAAAATATAAAGAAGGTTAGTCTTTAATGTATATGCGCTTTGTGTAAAAATACCCCACTTGTATTATGGTGATCTACCGTTTTTTTGTTGGGCTTTAATGTTGCAAAGGTTATATTGGTACATAATTTGTTGTGAATAAATAGGTATTAAATGAACTGAAATTAGGTATATTTTTGTATTCTACAAGCCATTTCGAATTTTATTATAGAAAGCTAATTAAAATTTGTACAGATGGGAAATATTTTAAATTTTTACATATATTGCTTTAATAGACGTGTCTTCATATACGTCTCATTGCAAACCATTCATTCTAATATTATTCGCACCAAATTAATAATACAAATAGCAATATCTAACTCAATGTGAAACAAGGGCATACATTCAACACATATAAGTAACGCTATCTGTAATTTAATTGGGGAAAGTGTGAATAAAAAGGAAAATGAGGATATTATGCTTATTTTCGAAACAGAAAAATTTGGCATTCCTGTAAGTTCGTAGTGAAAGTTTATCATGAGTGGACAAATGAAAGATAATTTAAATTACGAAACACCACAGTCCGTTAATGGTAAGGAGAACAATGTCTTTAAAAGTTAGTGAAAGACAATTACCATGCAACTCCGAAGCCTTCCTCATTAGAAATGAGCTCGTGACCATTACTAACTCCTTGGTTCATTTCGCAAGTGAGAGGTTCAGAATTGCTTTTCTTTAAATTCGAAGACATCACTCTCGTCTTCCAGCTATGGCTTATGGTGCCAGTTTATTTATAGAAAACATAGGTACTTATAACTACAGAAATTGTAATAATGATATATATTTTTTCATTGCTATGTACAAATAAAGACAGAAATGTGGATGATTCTAATAATAAATTCTACTATGTATATTAAGTTCTACAGTGTAGAGAATATTAATATATGTAAAAATGTGTATGTTAGTTCGTAAATCTAATTTTGTTATTAAATTATATTTGTATATAAGGTTGAACGGAAAGTAATATAAGATTTAGATAGACTATTTTGGAAGGAAAGAAATATTAATTGTTGCGATTATTTGATCATTAATATATTTCGCATCATTTTCTATGATATTTAATCATCTTTTGAGAATCTTTTTAATTACATAAGACACACAGATAACTTTTTTTTTTTTTAATATGGAACAAAATACCCATTTAGATAATTTGCAATCTCCTGTTTTTTACTGAAATATTTGCCATCTAAAAACTGTTGCAATAACCAACACAGTTAATAATCTGATGAACCTATTGTTGAATTTTAAGGTGGATAAAATAGGATTTCGTATCCTAATTCATTCAATTTTTGTTGAGTCGATTGTGCTGTGTTATTTTTGTTGTAGAATCACACTCAGTCTATTGAATAATGCAGGTTGTTTAGTGAATAAACTCCGCTTTAAATTCTCTAATCGTCGACAGTACATAAGATGATGGTTTCATTATTCACGAGCAGTTCAAAGGCAACCACCCCTTCCATATCCAGCCAAATGCAAATCAAACGTCCTTTGGACGTAATCCTGGTTTTTGTGGTGGGAATAAGGCTTTCTTTTTGGGATTAACTGTTATCTTTCTCGAATAACGTTTGCATAAGGTATACACTTTCATCTCCATTCACTATATGCTTTCAAAAAGATCAGTTTCATTTGTTGTGAATAATGATGTGAAGATAGTTGTGTGGTGTCGTTGCTGACGGTTTGGAGCTGTAAGCTAATACGATGTTTGCAATAATGTTTTTGTTCTATATCATTTTTGTATGTTCCACTAGCGTTGTTTATCTACAGTGCAGTCTATTAGCTGTTATATAGGATTCTGATTCTGCATGTGCTTCCAAACCATTATTATCATCCTGCATTAGCCAATCACTTTTCATTTCATCTTTAAGACTAAAATTACCTTTTCAAAACTTTTTAAGCCATTTAAATCATTATTCAACTTGAATTTTCACTTATAATTTCCGTATGCACGGAATAAATATTTCAATTTTTTTGCATCATTTCCATGAAACCTAAACTCAAAAAGCATGATATAGGCAAATCTAAAACTTATCATATTCAGCCACTTATCTTCAAAATAAAATTCTAAATCGAAGTGCAAGAATCAAGTGTAGAATAAAGGGCATGATATTATATTGAAAATATTTTAAAATGACATCAAAATCGAATTTGGGAATTTATATTGACTAGAAATTTGGCAATACAACAGTATTTTCTGTTCATTTTCCTTTCATATAGTAAATAAAGTAATGTGTTGTAGTTTCCGCAAAACCTAAAAGATCCAGAAGCTAGAGGTTTTGAAGTTTTTGTTTCGAAATTAGTTTCATTACTAATAGAGTCTTAGAAAATACACTACTAAATACTACAGAATCCTTCTACAGTTTCACAATAATAATAATAATAATAATGTATAGTATATATATCAAATTTAGGATATAATCATATTTATTTGATTTTCTTACGTTAACAAATTTCATCATTAATTTAGCTTTATAAATATTTTGCTTATTTTATTCTGCTAAATTTAAATTTCAAAAAATGTACAGTTTTAATTTTTTTTTTTTTCATATTTTTAAATTAACCAAAAAATGTAATGTAGTAAATAAAATTTATTTCCTTTCAAATATCAAAAATAATTTATTATTTATCCTTTAAAGAACATAAAGTTATTACTAACACAATTTATTTTACAGATTTTTATAGTTCTACATTTTTAAGTAAAAAAAAAAAAAAAAAAAAACCCTTAAGAAATTGATAATTTTTTTCGATATCCCATTATAATAAAAAATTTAAGGCTCCCATGAATCTTTCAACTTGAAGAAGTACATTTTATTAAGCAATGGATCAATACTCCCCATGCAGAAGAGGGTTTCAATAAGAATTGCTTTACTGCTTTGGTTTTTTTATCCATCTTGATAAAAGTTTGGCCTGTCCTCTATTGTACTAGTGTGCTGCTATGAAAAAAATGATAACAAAGCGAAAGCTAAAACAATTTTCTAAATTTTTGTCTAGCTGGCCAACTTCTACTGACAGACTTAAAGCGATTTATTCATTCTTATTGCTCAGCGTGGTGAATTCACCAACTTCGAAGCACAAAACATTCTTGAAGTCGAGCCAAAACTTTTGAGATTATTTTATGTTAGGTTTTGTATTGTTAACACACTGAGAATCTTTTATTTCCGGGAATGAATATATATCGAAATTTCAAAGCGAAGTTTAGAGCTTAATATGACGATTGATGACTTATGTAGGTCATGACCAGATAAATTTTATTTATAAAAAATAAATAAATGTTTTTAGGGGTTTTCTTTTATTTAAATCAGTGTTAATTTTCCTACAAAAATTAATCTCTGTGCTTTTTAAATGTATAAATGAGTTAGTTTTAAGAAAAACTGTTTATTTATTACAAGGATTTCTACAATCTAATGCAGTATTAAACAAGAAATCAAAGTGCAACAAAAAAAAATATATTGATTTCATTATGCTTTGTTTACGACTTTTCTTCCTTGCATTAACAAGTTATTTAATAAACTCTTAATGTTAAAAGTTCGACCGTTATATATTTTTAAGGAAGAATAAGACGTCCTAATTTAACAAACAAAAGTATTTGTAAAAATTAACACCTTAAAGGTACATACAATGTTGTTGTTTTTTCTAAATTTGCTTTAGTTATAGGGTTATCGTATTGCTTTTCAAAATAAACTAAATGAAAGATGTTATAGATTAATAAAAGAGAATAATCACTTTTTAGTAAAATATTAAGAATTATTTTATCTTAAAATTGTTTTTACTTCGATTTTAATTGAATATGTTAATTTTTATTTTATTCAAGATTAAATTATAAATAATTGATATAATATTTTATTTAAATGCTTTTTATTGTGTTATGTGTGATATTAAGATGAAATGCCAATCTTCACAAAAATATTTTTTAAATGTTTACAAAGTACACAGTATAATGCCATGTAATATAGTTAAGCAAAGCCATTTCTGTTAGTTATCAGGTAAATAAAATAATTTGCTTCTAAATCAGAAAAAAATCTTTAAAATTAAAGCTCATTTATTGATAAATGAATAGTTAAAAATCACAATCTTATTATCGCGTGTTTAACATAGTGCTAAGGAAATTTTTAAAAGGCTCTCACTTTTGAAACTAATTTTTTAATTCATCATTTATAAGGCAATTGGAGAAACTTCATAGAATTTTAAGCATGCATATAGATTTATGTACTTTTTTTCGAGTATATCCTCAATCTAATCCAAAAGAATATTAAAAGCCTACAGAACTAAATTCCCATTTTAACCATATGATCAATTATTTAGGAATTTAAGTTTTAATGAGTATTTCAAAGATTTGAATGGAACAAGATTTTTGAATTTCGTTCAAGGAAATAGCATATTGAACTCGGCAGTTATAAAATAAATGTGCATAGATTTTAGAAGTTTGCATTAAACTTTAAATCAACCTTAAACCGCAAAAATCAGATTTTATTCCCATATTTGCGTACAGATTTTATTTATTAACATAAAATATTTACGGGAACATTAGAGCGAAAATTAAGTGCAGTATTTCAGGCTTAATAGCGTATTGATTTAACAGGTGCTCCATATTTTGCACGATTTTTAAGAGAACATTAATTAGTCTGATGGATTATGCTTACGTTTTATTAAATTTATATACGAAAAGTTTGTGCTTAAAAAATATATGTATTTAAAGGACCTTAAACCTTTCAATCCATTGCCTATAGATTACCAATTTTTAAGCGCAATTTTAGGATGCAATATTCTTTTTAAATAAATGGGCACCGCTGATGACGCCTTGATTGGTATAGTGTTGAAACCCTGGCAAAACCCGCTAGAGATACCTTGTAAGAGGTAGGCTGAAAGGTTCATAGACTGATACATAGATGGCGCTACTTCCATATGATTTTCAGTTAGCCCTAACCTTCAAAAGACACGTGTATAAATTTGACAGCTGTTGCACTATTAGTATGTGAAGTTATAACATTTTTAGTGTTCACGTGCAGTCCACTCGGCTGACTGTCGATTGAACTCTGGTGTGAAATGATGGAGCCATGTTTCATCCATTGTCACATATCGACGCAAAAATTCGGGTTTATTATGATTGAACCGCTCCAAACACTGAATAGAATCATCAATTCGTTATTGGTTTTGGTCGATTGTGAGTTGGTTCACGATCAAATATTCATTCACGATATGTCCAACACGTTCCTTTGATATCTTTAGGGTCTCAGCTATCTCAATCAACTTCACTTTACGGTTATCAGAAATTATTTTGTGGACTTTTTTGATGTTTTCGTCGGTAACAGCCTCTTTGGGGCGTCCACTGCGTGCATCGTCCTCGGTGCTCATTTCACCTCGTTTAAATTTAGCAAATCCATTCTTTACGGTTGATTTTCCTGGTGCAAAGTGCGAATAATGCTTATTCAGCCAAGCCTCGGCTTCAATAGTATTTTTTTTTTTCCAAAAAGCAATGTTTTATTAACACACGAAATTCCTTTTTATCCATTTTTCAAACTAACAAAAGTTGCTTCACTAAAAATGCTATAACTCACATACTAATAGTGAAACAGCTCTCAAATTTATACACGTGTCTTTTGAAGGTTAGGGATAACTAAAAACATAGATGGCACTAATAGTATTAAATCCCATCTATGTGTCAGCCTATGATTTTTCAGCCCACCTGTTATTTATTTTGTAACGTTTATTTACAAAAGTTGGAGCTTCAGGTCTGAGTTGTTAGCGTTCTGTCGCTTGGTTCCATATATTTCTGGTTCATGTCTCGGCTTTGCCATGGATACTTGTAGTGATTCGGAACCACCTTTAAATAGTAGGTCGCAATATGATATGACTGTAACCTTTATGACTTTAAAAGTATTAAAACCTACATACCCTGGGCACACCAGATTCTCTAAACCTTATATTTTACCAGTGTATATAAAAAAAAAATTAAGATTTCGTGAGAATTTTAATGATTTACACATTTATGAATGAATTACTTCTTTTAAAATGCGATATTTAGTTTGACCACACGTATGAATAACAGATTTCAAAATATTATTTAGCATAACTATACATAATTAGATATTAGTAAAAGCAACTTCATCAAAATTTTTTAATTTGACTGCTTTAGCAGTAACTGTTGGCTTCTATCCTGAATTGCACTGTTTAATACTTTATCAACTTATTTACAGGCCCTATTGTTTTTAATTTATCCAGAAAATTATGAAGTAGTACATTCGTTGTTGTTGTTGGGGGTGTTTCTTATCCCAGTTGGTCGACAACAACATCTAAACCAAGTCCATGAACCCATGTGTCTTAATCCGACGAGTCATGATTAGAGATTGCAATATCGGGCCAAAAGTTCAATACCGGTATTCGGTATTTTTTAGATATTTATATCAGGATACCGGTTTTAATACCGGTAGTAGAGATGTCATTGTAGCTGTCATTTTACTTATAATTTCATCCAAATTATCTTTTTTTTTTTTTTTTTTCAAAATTATCTAAAATCCCTGATGGCTTGCGCTTAGAAACTGTGCTTAAGTTTGTATCTTCATCCGCAATTAGATTATTTCCTTTTTAACAAATTTGAATGATGTTTCGTTTTTAAATGTGTATAGAGCCCGCTTGTGCTTCCTCCATTCACTTTAATAACTCTTGAACAATTTTTTACATTGTGCCATCATATTCTTTTCATCATATATATAATGAAACCAACCGAAGTATTAACAACTGATTTTTTATGTTCTTTAAAGTTATTTATTCTTATTCATTATTATGGGGTATTATTTAGTGTATATAATATATATATAAATAAATCTGAAAAAATATATTGAACTCTAAAGTATGATATGCAAATACAATGCGGATGTCAAACTCACCAATTTAAAAAAATATCGAAATGTTACACACTTTCTTCACAACTACAACTACAGATAAGAATTCTGAATAAGAATAAGAATTTTACACATAAGAATTCTTTCACAGATAAGAAGTCTAAATTTCTAATAAATACCGAAAAAAACGGTATTTAAACTTGTGAATACCGGTATTACAAAATTGTACAAATGGCTCAAAATACAGGTATTCGGTATCCCGGTATTGCAATACCTAGTCATGATAAAGGGTAAAGACAATAGTTTATTTCTGTCTTGACCTTGACACAAAGACATGTGGCACCCAAAGGGAAAAGTCTGACTATATCCACCCAATAATGCCTCTGCACACTGGATGCCCATTTTAGTCGTCTTTTACGACATGTATGGGCTGCAGTTAGGCTATTCTAACCCTGACCCAATAGTGACAAGTAGTACTTTTTATCTTGAATACTGAATTGAAATTACTCAAGTATTGTATTATTTCAAAGTGTTCCTCTCACATAAATTCACATTACTTAATCGTGTTTTTAATGATGTTAAATGAATAATAACGTAATAATGATGTTAATAAAATAACGTATTTATTTGATTTAATATTATATATTTAAAAGCAATCTAAGAAATGTTCTCTATCCAGGGGGCCTGAATGGCCGAGTGGCTAGATCTCTAGCGCTCGGTACCACAGGTTTCGGGTTCGAGTCCCGGCGGTGCCATGGATGTTTGTAGTGGTTCGAATCCCCTTTAAACCATAGGTCCCGGTCTAATATGATCGTAGAGAGTTGCGGGGCATTGTTACATGCCCCCCTGGATTATACAAACTGAGTAACGTCTGTGCAGTACTTGCCTTAAGGCATCCAAGACCAAGTTGTGTAAGTGTTTACCAGCTGCATTAGAAAGAAAAAAATTTTTTCTATCCATCATTTTATTCTTAAAGAAGTCAGCTTTTCATTTGTTTCAGTTTTCTGAAGTCGGGTCTTTTTTTTTTCAATGATTTTCAATTTACGGAATAAAGTTACATGACACAAGAAATGAGCTTGTAAAATCTGTGTTAAATTTTTAAACTGTTATTGTTTCTTTTGAACTTTAAATATGTAATTCCCTTATAACGTTTCTAATCCAAGAAATACTCTTTTCTTATTAGAACATTAGCATTAATAACGTCTAGACTGGGGTAAAATTTTTATACATAAATTTTCGAACTTGACAGTTTAATTTAAACAATTGTCCTTTATTTAATTATTGTCCGACACTACTCGCTCGAAAAATAAAATCGCTTTTATCTTCACACTAACATTCATTTATGTTTTAATTCAAACAATATTAAATATTAAAAGTATTCCTAGTTGCAAAGAGAATGATAAATTGTTTCTTTAAATAATGGAATAAGAATATTTTTCGTAAAAGTATTGTTATGCCACGCATACAATGTAGATTGATTCATACTTTTGAAATTATTTTATTAAATTTGCTGGTAAATACAGTTATATGCATTTTCGTTTACTAAAAATATTATTTTGGCCATGCACTTAGGCCATGTAAAATAGCTGGTTATTACTTATGCGTCAAAAGTCGAATTAATATGTATGCCTATAATAAAATTTTAATTACATATTTTTCAAATTACTTTTCGGCTGCCTGTTGGCCATGCTCTCTGGCCTTTGGTACCATAGGCTTCTGGTTCAAATCCTGGTGGTGGCATGAATGTTTGTTAGTGGTTCGGGATCCACTTTAAACCGTAGGTTTCTGTCTCATATGGCTGTCGAACGTCACAGAGCCCAATCAGACTTCTGATCCACATCATTTCCAAACTGTAAAGGGGCAAATAAGTTCTAGGCACAATGATGTGGTGTAGTGATAGTGGTTCGTAATCCACTTTAAACTATAGGTCCCTGTCTAATTAGCCAAAATCGTGCACAAAATGACCGTAGAGCGACAAACCAAACCAACTCTTTTTTTCTTCCTAAAATTGTTTATCCAAATTAAAAAGCTGTATTAGTTTCCTTTGAATCTCTGATTTTGAATTTTTATTTTCAACTGGATATGGTTCACATTTTCTACTACAGTTTTGCAAACAATTATTAAAACTAATTTTGTTCTAATATATATTTTAATGCTAACCTATTATATCTCTAAATTATCTATTGTTCTATCTACACTCATGTCCATAAATCAAGGGTAATGAAGTTCAGGCAAAGAAAGAGACAGAAGCAAAGCAAATTTGACTTATTTGTAAAGTCTATTTATTAAAAAAAATGGCAAAAAGCAAAAAGATGCTATATGTTTGATATAATTAATAAAAATTGCGATTTTTACTCCCTGGAGCAAATTTCAAAAAAGAACCTATTTACAAAAACAGTATAACAGGGTTAGTATGATGGTTAATATGGAGTATGTCTCCCGGACGATGCAATGCAGGCCTTACAACGCCTAGGCATGCTGAGTATCAAATTATCAATCTGATCTTGGGGAATATTACACCACTCATCAATGCCGTCCGAAGTTCCGGTTGACAGGTGGGAGGGGGTTGACGGGCTGCAATTCGTCGGCCAAGCATATCCACACATGCTCTATTGGATTCAAGTCCGGTGAGTATGCTGACCAATCCATACGGGTGATATCCTCCAATTGAAGGCATTCGTTTACAATGTTTGCACGGTGAGGACGGGCGTTGTCACCATAAACAGTAATTCAGCACCCATGGCGCCCCGAAACAAACGTACATGTTATTCCAGTATGACATCCCGATAGATGTGGCCTGTCATCGTTACACTCTGAACATGCAGGTCAGTTCTGGAACCAAGAATAATTCCTCCCCATACGAGCCATCCTGCACCACCGTAACGGTGTCGTTCAATGGTGTTCTCTTGGTAGTAACGGGTACCTGGCGCTCTCCATATGAAAGTCCGGCGAGAATCAGACTGCAAACTAAACCTGGACTCGTCGGAAAACATCACACCAAACCACTGTTTCGGTGTCCACAATGCATGCTCTCTACTCCAGGTTAATCGCAGGCAACAGTGAGTTTCAGTAAATGGAACACATCTGACAGGCCTACGAGCATATAGACCAATGTGCCCTAAGCGTCTGTACACGGTCTGCCTTGAAACTGTCTTACCGGTAGCTGAAGAGAGCTGACGAGACAGGTCTGATGCTGTGCTCCGTCTGTTTCTTTTGGCAGTAACTGCTAAATACCGGTCCTCATTCGGCGTTGTAACTCGGGGAGCGACCTGTGCTGTAACGTCTACTCACATTACCATCATCTTGGAATCGTTGCCAAAGCCTGGAGATGACACTCTGGGCAATTCCAAGTTCCTCGGATATTTCCAGCTGGGTACGTCCACATTCCAGTCGTCCGATAATTCTACCACGTAAAGAATCATCCAAATGCTTCCTTTGTGCCATAACTATGCGGTTATTGCACTGAAAGGTTTTTAAAGCGCTTGTGAACAATTTCACTTCTTTTGCCACCATTCCTTATATACCCCTCTTACACACTCGTCATTGTGACGTACTATCCGCGGCCTCCTGGTGGTTTCATGTAATTTGCATATTCTTCTTCAAGATGTGTGTGATAATTCTACAGGGGAATTTTTATTTTAGAGTTCAATTTCTGTGTGATTCTGAATTATCCTTAATTTATTTACATGAGTGTACTATAGCTCTATTTCCCCTCTGTAAAATGATTATTATTGGCAATATATAGCAATATAGCCAATTATAATGGTTTTTTAGATGCTTCATTTTCTTTCCAGAATAGAATGAATGGAGGAGAAATGTTATTAAAAGGGTTTCTAGTAATGATTACTCTTAATTTACTATGACTATCGATTTTATTGAAAACATTTTAATGTGATATTGTATTGTAGAAAGCCTGCAAAATATATATTTTTTTATTTCCAATGGCAGATTATGAACAGTTACAGCAAAAAAAAAAAACAACGAAAAAAAAACTTACAACATACAACAACAAAATAATACAACAAAACATACTGAAACAGAGTTCATTAATCTAACAAAAATGCCAAGTTGCAGATCTCTTAGCCACTAAAAAGCGTTACCAGGTGTACCACGGAAGGTAGATCTTCTGCGCACCCAGCCTGCAAAATATTAACTAACAAGTTCTATGCGATGCATAGTCGTCACATTGTATACTTTTTTAAAGTCACTATACACTAATAAATTTGTTAAGAATTAAATTTCGCTTGCAATTGTGTGCTCTCTATAATGCATCACTCTACAATGGCAATTAGAGCAAAAACACTCTCATAGGTTGCATCTGGAATGTTCCCATATTCTTCGAGTCTAAGGAAAGGATATTCATCCCAACGGATATATCTTATCCATATTCTTATTTAAGTGTAGTAACTTATTGATTCCAACCATAAAACCCCCAGTTTGGAAACAACACGCTATTTGTTGTGTAAAATAGTTTGTTTAAACAGTCCATTTCCTGCCTATTAATCTTGACAAGTCGAAGCTTGTCAAGAACAGCGAGATCTTTGATCCATTTTTTAAAGTTCTTTTTCTGTGTTTTATTTAGGTAAATAATTTAACACGGGCTTTTATTTTTTTGCTCACATTTTGTAAGACTATTAAGATGTTTGTGTTTTATTTATACATTTGAAACAAAACCCACTGTATAACACTGAAATTTTATAATACACAAGAATATAGATGTAACAAATTAGTTAACTGACCATGTAAAAAATTTAATAATATATACTTATTAGCTTTGTGAAAACATTGCATTTATAAAATAACAAGTATTGTAATCCTCCCATTGCAAGATGCAAGAGAAAAAAAAAAAAAGGAAAACTATTTATTTGTATAATTAAATATAATGCCTTTTTTTTTTAAAAATAACCTTATTAATTATCTACATTAACAGTTAGGATAGATCACCCCCATAGATGACATCTGGAATGTTCCCACCTTCTTCAAGTCCAATGTAAAAACATTTTGTCCAACGGATGTATTGTATCCATTTTCTATATAAATGTAGCAACTTACAGTTCAGAAACACTTATTGGATTTGGACCTAAATTCCAGTTTGAAACCCTAACCCGCTATTTATTTTGTAAAATAGTTTATTTAACCAATCTATTTCCTGCCCATTAGTCTTGTTTTGGCTTATAAAGAATAGTGAATTCTTTGGTCCGTTTTTGAAGGTTCTTTTTTCTGTATTCTGTTTAGACTGATAATTTAATGTAGACTTTCTTTTATTTTTGTGCTCTGCATTTCGTAAGGCTATTCGATATGTGTTTTATTAAGGAAATTTAAAGAAAATCCTCCTCAGAATAAAACAAATTTTATCATGTACAAGCATATGGATATGGCAAATTAGTTAACTAACACTATACGAATTTTAATAATACGTATATACTTAATTACTTACTTAGTATTGTTAAAGTATTCTATTTATAAATAACCACCATTTTGTAATACACATTACAAGATATAAGAGAAAAAATGAAAGCTATTTATTTGTGTGATTAAATGTAATGGCTTATTTAAAATAACATTATCTATATAAGCATCCATTTTCTATATAAGCATACCAACTTACAGTTTAAGAACTCTTAGGGAATTTCGACCTAAAAACCCTCGATTTCAAAACCTAACACGTTGTTAATAAACTTTTCTGTCACTTAGCTTTTATAATACTACATCTCTAAACATTTAAATCTTAATTATACACTACATGTTTATAATATCTACACACATTACATTTTTGTCGTAACCATCCTATGTAATTCTACATAGAATGGTTAGGATAAATATATATAGAATATATATATTATATAAATATATATATATATACATACATAACTGAGTACAGATGTATGACTATAGTACAGAGGTGCTTGATGGGTTTGAACCTGAACTCCCTCGGTTTGAAAATCCAACGCGCTATTCACTGAATCATTTCTGTTACTTAACACTGTTGCATCTTTAAATTGATTAATTTTTGATAAACTTTATAAAAAAGTGACATAAGGATATTTAATTAAATATGCAAAATTGACTGAAATTTTAGAATTTGAAAAAATATGAATTTCTACAGAAATAATTGGTGTATATCGTATATTTTTAATTGGTACTTGTGAAAAAAAATGAAATTAATGTTGACTTAATTTCTTTACAATTTGCTAATTACATTAATTTATAATATATAAAGTAGACTGATGAGAATATAAAATGATTCCAAATTTATAAAATTGGTTTAGCATTAAAATAATGTTTTTTTATTTAAATAGCAACATGTTTCATTTTTGGAAAATAAATGGTACATTTTAAACAATTCGCTTTATGATATTACACACATGTAATTTTTTGTTTTTGTTTTAAACGGTTCATCTTTTTTCTGTAGTAAATCACAAAGCTTTTGTTAAAAAAAGTATACTATAAACATGCAAGGCTTTTTTTTTTTTTATTCGTTTGAATTCGTTTCACAAAAGTAATATATTTTTTTATCATTTTAAAATATGTCTGGATATCGAATATTTCTTTAAATAAATATTTTTCGGTAAGTAATTATATTTATTCAAAATATCTTACTTGTAAAAAAATCCATTAAAAAAATAAGTTATTCGCAGACAACGTAATGAATAACATCATTATATCAAATGATGAAAAATTAATTAAAATTTAAGAACAAATTAAAATTTTATCAAGTAATAAAAAACAATTTAATTGGGAATTCTCTATAAATAACCTTTAATATATAAAAATATGTTTACTTGGAATAAGTTTATTCGTGATGTCGTCAATGTTTTTCATTTCATTATAGAGATGAAATAATGAATTATAAATATAGATGATAATTACGTGTTCATTTATGTATAATTATAGTGTTCTCTCAATATTTGTTAATAAATATATGTAAGATACTGTAATTCCAATGAATTAAGTGTTTTCAGACTAAAACACATATCTGATTGAGTAATAAAATCTACATTAATGAATATTTTAAATATATAAATCATTACATGTCAGTTAAAATGATCATATATTTATTCAGGGAATGTGAAAATACGGTGCATGTGAAAATTAATTATGCATGACATTCATATAAATGTAGATTGGAATCAATACATGTATATAAATTTTGTTTATATGGAAATCTGATCTTGAATTGCTCCGAGATTTAAAATTCGCATTAAAATATAACAAATTTGTTTATTTAAATTTGAATATTTTTAGGCAAATATACATTTGTAGCATTTTTTATGTACATATTGTAGCATGTACATATTGTAGCATTTTTTTCTCACGGGAAGAGTTTTGGCATTTCATCACCAGGAGAGAAGAATGTATGTTATTTGACAAGTATATAATAACCATCACTCAAATTTGACAGCAGACAAGCAGCATTGTGGGTAGTTATATTACATACAATTAGTGTTTTGTACTAATGAGAACAACCTGTCACTAAAATTTGATAGCAAATATTAAATATCAAGGGCCTGAATGGCCGAGTGGAAAGCGCTCTGGCGCTCGATACCACAGGTTTCGGGTTCGCGTCCCGGTGGTGTCATGGTAGTTTGTAGTGGTTCGGAATCCACTTTAAAAAAAGTAGGTCCCGGTCTGATAGGATCGTAGAGCGTTGAGGGGGCATTGTTACTCCGCGTCCGTGACTTATCTTCAAGTTACATGCGCCCCCTGGGTAATGCAAAGTGAGTACGTTTGTGCAGCACTTGCCTTAAGGCATCAAAAGAACAAGCTGTCTGTGTTTGCCAACTGCATTAGAAAGAAAAAAAATATTAGACATCATGTTAAATGAGACTCAGGAAATTTAACATAAATTTCCTGAGTTTCATTTAACATGATGTCTTGATGTCTAATATTTTCCTGTCTTGAGGTATCTTCACAGGTCTTCTATTGATCTTCACAGGTCGAAACAACTGCAGATTAAATATGAATTATATCATGAGTAGTTCCATCGTGATTGGTGATAGACCACGAGCTGAGAAATGTCTACTCTAACGAGAAGTAAGGGAAGCTGACTCCCTTCCCTCTTGACAGATTGTCTTAAAAATAGTTTGGTGAAGAAGGAAGAGGGTTCTGCGACAAGTCGACCAGAAGTGTTTTTTTTTCTGAAGTGACTGAATAGACCGGATATTCTGCCTGTTTCCAAAGTGAACCCCTTATGGTTTCTTATATCACACCGTGTGATAATTGAGGCTTTGCCGCAGACCAGGCAATTAGATTCGAAATAGACCCGAAAACTCTGAAAATCTCCGAGCTTGAAGTGAACCGTACTTGTGATTTAAACGTGCACCAGTGATAAAATTTTATTTTAATTTTTAATTTCTTTGTATAATAATCCAGAATTATATTTATATCTATATATATATATTATATTGCCCGTAAATAAAAAAATTGAAGTGTTTCCATAAACCTGAAAGTAGCCATCTTCTTGAGACCTTTATAGGTCTAATATAGGCCAAACGTTACAATAAATAAAATTATATAATTATATGGAATAGTAATTTTTATAAATAAGTTTTATTCTCATATTGTCAAAAATATTTTACGGAAAATAATAAAACAATATAAATATGATGTATTATAAAATAAAATTATCTGTACAGTAATTAAAAATTTGAGCACTTTCTATATTTTTAATGCATGTATTCACTTTATAAAATTATGGAAAATATTTTTATAATATATTTACAAAATAAATAATTTAAAGCCTTGATACAAAAAGCATATTCATTATTTTTAAAGATTTATTCTGTTGAGCAAAGAAAAAAAAAAGTAAGAGTGGTTTTATTTTTTTTTTTTTTTTTTTTTGCTAAGTTTGCTTATTAAACTTAAAAAATAAATGTATGGTATAATTAACTAAAAGAAACCGTTAACAGAAAAAAAAAAAATAAAAAAAAAAATACGCAAGAAAAAGTTTTAATTCTGTAATGTAAGCTTTGGAAAAAGTTTTCCGAGGCACATAAAAAAGTCATTCGACTCCGAAATAGTTAGGAATAACTTTCTAACCAATACATACAACCCAAGAACTCTCTATGCGGTAAAATTAATTGGTTTGAAGAATCAATATTACGTCCTCATAATAGGGTCACGAGTTCTTTTCTTAGAGATATTGAAAGAACCTTCGAATATCTATTGAAAGGAAAGTTTCGATTTTTGAAATGCGGATTCCTCATTTTAAAATGGTAAAAGTAGATAATTGTTACCTTCTTTGCCAGCCTTTCCGCATCTTTTACCATGCATTATCAATTGTGCGCCGTCCAAATTAGTTTGAAGCATAAAAGGAAAAAGAAGATATCTACACCAAACAAAAGAAATTCGAGTACAGAGTTAAATTAAAGATTCAGAAGTTCATGGAGATCTCGAATGGTAATCGGATTATTTGGATATCAGCTGTGCTTTGAAATGTGCGATACTCGATACATTAAGGATTAGTTGATTTTTCTCTAAAACACTTATCTTTCTCAAGCACACATTAAGTAAAACAAATTGGCTTATAGAAAAATCAACTAATCTTTGTGTTCCTGCAATGTGGCATGTTATATGTAAATTATGGTATCATTTCTTACAATAACAGCAGTAAATAATAACTATGTAAAAGAATACGAACTTTCAGATTTTTGTAAATGTATATTAATTTACAAATGCTCTAGCAATATAAAAATATTCTGTACGACGTTCATCAATTAGCCAGAAGATTTATATTGTGATTTTAATAGAATGACTAAAAATGATCAATTGAAAAAATAAGAATGTAGGGTCAAATGAAATGTCAAATCAAATACGAATCTGTATTGACTACTTTGAAAAAAAAAAAACCACTTTTCTTATTTATTGCAGTCTAATTTTAACATTTAAATTAGTACAAAAAAAACAAATATTCGATAATTGAAAAAAAAAAAAAAAGTGTTTTTAATTAAAACACTGAAATAAAATTTTGCATCTCGCAGAAAATCTGAAATCTGTCTCTTAGAATTATTATTGCATATTGCACTGTGATGAACCAACATATAAATATTAATTTTTATAATTATGTTTGTGATATTATTTAATTTAATAGAAAATGGTCTTGTATAAGTCTTGGCAACCTAAGTCTCTTCCGTAAAATGGTAATAAGTATTGGCAACAAATCCGTCTATATACTGTTTCTAATTATCAACCTCGACTCTGGTTGTAGCATTTTTGTCACAGTTTTCAAAAACGAAGAGAGATAGTATCTAATGTCACAGCTTTTGTAAGAGTCTCATTGATAATAATTCTCGTGGTACTTTTCTTGGATTATTCTCCTGTACGAAATGCATATATGTTCAAGTTACTACAGAAAATTTGCCGTAAGACAATATCCCGCGTTACATCCGCGCAATATCCCAGAATGTACATGATAAAAATGCTATTCTAAGGATGGTCTTAGAATAATAAGGATGGCCCACTAATAAATGCTAGATTTATCATCAAAGTAGAAGAACAAATTCAGATACATTTGTTATCTGATATCTTATGCAAATGATGGGAAATATTCCATTGATAAAATGTATCCAACTATCTAGAAATTTATTAATGAAATTTATGCCACGTACACAATACCACATTACTAAACAAAACATTTTTGTTGAATTAGAAAAATTTATCATTTTAAAATGATTAAGCACAATTTCCTGTCAACGATATTAATAAATACTGAAAGACTAAATACAATATAATACAATAGCAATAATATATTATTGTAATGGTATTTTATTGTATAAAACCCTTTCCGTTCTATAACGTCGAAAAAATTTAAAACCATTGTAATCAAATTAAATATATAATTAGATAAATTTAATAAGTAGTTTGTCCTTTTAGTATGAAAATAGGTGGTTTTATTTATTTAAACTTTAGTTATTTGATTTACCATAATTTTTTTATAGGTAAAATGTATGTAATGAAATTTAAATATCAAAACTGCCAAATATGTGTAAAAACTAAATTAAAAATGATTTAAATAAATATCCTTCATGAAGTTGATACTAAGCAATAAATGAAAAATAAGATTTAAATTATTTCATGGATTGTTTGAGGAAACTTATCCTTCTACTTTTAAGAAACAGCATTCAAAAAGATAAATATGTTAAAATTCATTTTAGAGTGAAAAAGCAGTCTAATTTTTATTATACAAAAATGCATAAAATTTAAAGCGTAATCCTTTTTTTTTTTAGAATATTACGGGCTGAGAGTTGTATTACAAATTGCTCTGTTTTATTTTCTCTGAGAAGGAAATATGGTTCTGTATGGCCCTTAAGAAAGTCTCATGCTATTAAAGTAAAAAATAAGATTCAAAATTAAATAGTCTCGAATAATTTTCAAAGAGTCTTTATGGGGAAAGTGTTTGTTGATATTTTCTCCTTATAATAAATTTTAAAAATGAAAGTTTTATTTTTAGGTATTGTGCATCATTAAGTAGGGTATTCATGTATTTCCCAAACAATAAACATCTTACACAAAATAAAGTATTTGATGTTAAAAGAAAACTACAAAAATGTAGCACTTTTTTTTTTCTCCTAAATTGGCACGTATTTTAAAAGTTTTATAATACATTAAATGTTACTTTTTATACTTTGTTTTAATGTTATGAATTGTATAAAAAATGTGCACTTGTTTTGTATGATTTCTATTGATAGTCATAATTCCATGTTTGCATGCCTGATTGTCATGTATGGTAATTGCAATATATATTTAAAATTAAAATCAGAAATTAAAAGGAAATTAATAACCAATTAAATATAATGGTATTTGAAGTACGTTTTAAAAAATAAAAAAAATGATAAAGGAAAGTTTATTGAAGTTTATTCAATTAAAAAAAGTAAGGTATATAAAAATTATTTATTAAACTAAATTATTTTTAAATAAATGTAATGGTTCCCATATATAAAATATTTCTATTGTTTTTAATAAAATTTCAGTTTTATTTCCGAAAGTAAGAAATTGGTAGAAAAACATTTTGAGCCACATATTAAAGTGCAGGACTTTTGCCAACAGTTTTTAATCCAACAAGTTTAGTAAATAAATAATGTACAATTTTAAGACAAGATTGGACAACTGAATATATGAGAGCCATCTTTAAGAGAAGTTGGTTTATTTCTTCCTCCATCCTTCTAAACCAAGTCAGTCGGTTTTTGAAGATCTCATAAATCCATTGTCACTAAAATGTTCGCCTCATTGTCACTTCATCATAAGTTCCCTCACAATAAGGTAGCGGGAAAAAGAAAGATAAATCTAGAAGAAAGCAGTAGTTTTTTTCTTGGATCTTTTCAGGCGAGATCAAATTGTCGTACTCAATAGCAATATAAGGAATTGCCCATTGTTGGCCTATGATTTTCGTCACCATTATGAGAAATTTTCACAAACATACATTTTCCAACACAGTTATGAAAATTATCGTGGTAAACCTTTAATTTCACTATTTTGAAATTTTCTATTATTTCAATTATATTAACCAAAATAAAAAATAATCTTATGCAATAAAGGTATACTAATAGTGGTTTTATTTAAATACTTCATAAGGCAACTATATTTTATAATGATTATAATTTCAAAATAAAAAAAAAAATGAATAAAAATTACTAAGTGTAAATCATTTTTTTGGGTACAAGATTTCCGAATGCACAATAGTTCGATCAGGGATCGCATGGATTGGTAACCATCCAGTTTAATTACTCTAAAAACCAATCAATTGCGTATTAGGGATGCTAGTCAGATATACGCGGCTGAAAGCTGTTTTAAAGAAAAAAACGTATAGTGTGGAAATTTTTCATTTAGTTTTTCTTTTATTGTCAGTTTATCTATGAAAATTAAAAATTCGTTTTATTGCAATTAATCCTCTAAATGCCATTTCTTTGAAGCCTCTGTTTTTGAATCCGTCATAATTGGTCACTTTCCAGTTTTCCATAGCATAGGTGGAAGGATTGTGCGCATAATTATTTCTTTGGTTACTAACCGATATACGGTCAAATTTCTTCCTTCACCAATGTATTTTTGAAAAAGTTATAATTGATAAGTGTTTGTTTTCCTGACTTTCTGCCCATTTTTCTAATTTCCATATCGCTAAAGATTAAAAATTAGCAATCTTAAACTATAACGTAACAAAGTGTCTAAACCCAATAATGATTCTGATATCTAGAAGCAATAAAATAAACGAAATGAAAGCGGAAACAAATTCTTGGCTTAATAGCTCTTTCCTCGAAGACATGCATTGATTTCTCCATAGATGATTAGGCTAATTTCAGTGTGATAATCAATGCGAATATTCTGTAGATTTTTTAGCATTATAGTAATCTGAGAGTGTTAAACTTGGATTATTTGCAGTAACATGCCTAGATATACTGTAACCAAGGAATTCTTTCATAGTTAATATGCACTAATTAAAAACGTATTTCTTCTAATTTTTTATTAATGTAATTTCTAACTATACGGAAATATTTAAATACACTTAACTGATTCAATATTAAGTTCAACAACATTTATATTTGAAGTAAAACTGCAATAAGCTGAATATCTGATTTTTCCTTGTACAAATATTTCAGTATCAAGATTTACTTTGTAAAATAGTTTATTTAAACAGTGTATTTGTCAATTACTCTTGTTTCGGCTTGTCAAGAGCAGTAGATCCTTAATCCATTTTTTTCTTTTTTTGCTAAGTCTGTATTTGCAAGCCACTTTTTTTAATAATAATAATGGTTCTTTTTCAGTGTTTTGCTAATGTTTTTAATTTAATGCATTTTAATTTTTTTGCTTTCCATTTTGTAATGTTTTTTTGAAAATATTTTGTATTTTATTAATAAATTTTTAACAAAACCCACTGGATAACACTAACATTTTATAATGTATAAGCAAATGGATATGACAAATTAATTAACTAATTACATAAGAATTTTAACGAGATATACTTATCAGTATTGTAAACACATTTTATTTATAAAAAAAAAACTTATTTTAATCCACACATTGCAAGAAGCCAGTGATAGAAAGCAAATACCATTTTTTTTTATGATTGGGAGGACTTATTTAAAATAACATTATTACCTATATTTGATTTAAATATAAATAATGATTTCGAAAATTTAAAATAAGTTTCATTATTTTAATTTACCAAATTTCTCTTTGATATTTTAAATGATTACTATTCATACTGCCGTAATAATTTTTATCTCACTAATTCCCTATGATTAGAAATGTTTTATGAAAGATCTTCAGAATAGACAATACAGATGCCTTCGAAACTATTAGTGCATGGTTATATCACATAAATGTGGAACTCGTTTTTTGAAGGACATAATTCAAAAAATTACAATTAAATTAGAAATCATTTATCCAATAGAAATGGTGGGATTCTGTTTTCAATGCAACAATATTTTTTGTTCAATTGTTACATTAGTACCAATAATTAAGCACTTTTTATGTGAAGAATAGAAGAGTTTTTTTATGTCTTTTTTTTAGAAAACTAAAAAAATATGTTTATTATTAATCTGGTTGCAATATTTTTACATTAATATTATACCATGAACGTGGCATGAAACACACACGAATGCAAATCAGCTTAAAGAGATAAGCAAATAATTAACAATTCAATACATGTTTGTAAAACAGGCGGTTTTAATTCCACCCGCAATCTGAATAAATGAGAAAATAGTAAAGTGTGCTTGAAATACCTGAATTACTTTTGCTGAATTGCATGTGTAAAGTTTGGTTTCTTATTTCTCGTGCAAAAATGGCTGAATACCTATAGCATGCATCAGATTTTGATAATTTTCTATCTAGACCTGAGGTTATGGTTCAGCGATATTGCTGCTGCTTGTTAATTGAGTTCCAATGATTATCATGAGAAAGTTCATGGGAAAACTCCATCACCATGGAATCGATGACTCCAGCAGGACAATGCATAACGTGCGGGATCTCAGTGGCTCTTATTCTCTGATTCCTTAAGAGGACAGATGTTGTCCTGCTATGGTCACGTCAGGTACTCTAAGTTATGAACTCGAATCTAATAAGGCGATGATGTCTCAGTATAACAGACTTTCAGGAAGATTATCATTGCGGCTTTCCTTAATGCTGCAGCGGCGAAAGGCACATTTACAGTGGAGATTACCTGAGTACAGAGCATCATGACTTGGAGACACCAAAGAGAATGACCATTGTCAGTTTATATTTGATAACGTTATATCGTCCCAGCACTCGAAGTGATAGTATGAAATTTTAATCGATACACACTACATCACATCTTTACATTTCTGATTATTAAGGCCAGTGACTGTACCTTATATTCGTAGTATATGTTCGGTTATCTTTCAGCTGTATGATGAACAACCACGTTTCCCGAACAGAACTCCCTCCAAAACAAGGTGCTTCACTGCATCTTATCCAGCTTGTTCTCCAAATCTATCAACAAGTTAGAATGTCTGGTTAATGGTTGAAGATTGACTGGCACGCTATCACTGCCTGCCAGTACGACTTCGTAAACCCTAGTACCTATTTAAAGATGCCTGTTCTATTGTACTAGTATCTACCATTCAAATTATTTTAAATCGATTCGCTGCAAATTAAGAACTGTCTGAGGTGAATGCTCTAGAATATGTTTTCTGCATGCTTTGAGCTGTATAATTATCTTCCTACTATTATATTACCTATCTGCCTAATCTTATCTTCTGTTCTGTCATACTTAGTGAATTCAATAAAGATGATTTGTTCAATTTGCTTTCCTTTTTAAAGAAGCAGTATTAATTGCAGCTCTATAATCCAAAATTGTCGTTATGAAATGCTAGTTTTGTCTTCGTATAAAAGTGCTAATATGTTTATTATTGACACTCGTAGGAATTCATATACTCCACAGCATGGATTAGGGATTTAATTTGTACCATGTTTCAAACCCTCATAGTTAATAAAAGCTTTAGTGGATCATAACAACAGTAAAACTGCAATGAATGATGATAATGAATCGTGATCTATTCCTGAAATTATTCTCACATATTGATATATTTTCATATTTATTAAAATCAGTTTTTCTTATTAGTGACAAAACAATTTTTTAACTTTGAAGTTTAAAGCCGGAAAGACTGTAATTAAAAAATCCTAACAGAATTTTGATCCATAAGCAATTTCCTCTTTAAAAGAGAGGTCCTGACAGAGTTATTTTTTATTTTTTTTTAAATAGAGGTCAACCCCCCTTTTTTAAGTCGGCGTAGGAATGATTCACCAGGGTTTGAATGGATATGAATGTGATTTTCTGAAACTTTTGAATATTTTGTCAAATTTACTTAATGGAAAAAAATTTATTTTGTCTATAAAAACTATATGTATCTTATTTAGTCTTTAAATGTTTGATACGAAATTATTAATTAATTAAAAATAAAAAATATTTAACAGCAATATAAATATTTACAGAAATGCCTAAATATATATGATACACTAAACAATTTATATATATAATCTCTATACACTATGAATAAAAAAAAAATTGAAATATTGCCTTGAAAATGGTGGTGGCCTATGTGGTGACCTCGGTAACGTATGTGTTAAGGGAAGTTGGTCTTTCTCGAAGCCACTCTAGGAGCCCTAAACAGCAATTAGCTTGGCACAGAAAAATTACCCTCAAAATTTGTCTTTTTTCCTCTTTTGAGCTAAAAAAATTCTATAAATTCATCTGAGTTCTTGTGGAGTCGTCCACAACTCATTTCTTCTCATGCAGTTGATTATTTTAATATATTTCAATGAATTTGGTATTTTATCTTTGTGTGCTATGTGAGTAATCAATCTGTTCATTTTGTTGTTTTATTTCTTGGGCATGGCATTTAACTACGAAAACCTAAATAACACTTATTTTATTTTGTCTTAAAAGTTTTACAAATTCAAAACCACAAGAGCTCCAGATTCATTAAAATAGAGTTCAAAAAAATTTTTTTGTTGTAAATCTGAGGAATAAATTAAGGGGCATGAATGAATGTATAGCCTTCATTATAAATGCATGAACATAAAACTTGAGTGTTCTGAAATAAAATCAATGTGTGTCAGTACATCGTTTTAAGAACTTTTCAGAACGGAAATCAATGCCATTCTTATATTAAATTAGGGGAGTAAGGATTTTGGGACATGCCAAGGGCTATATTTCCTAACACTTTGTTTATAACAGCCACACAAGACTTTTCTGCTGTCAAGAGATCATATCTCAACTCGTATAACTCTCTTTACATTCTATATATGGTAATTATAATGTGCAGAAATATTGTCTTATAAATTTTAGAAAATTAATACATTGTATATTCTATATTATTTTTTGTTACTATCTTAATAGGTTTTTTGTTAAAAATTATTTCAATTTCTTTAGATAAAATTGAAAAATCTTTCAGATACATTTGCTATATGGAAAATAATTATAAAATTAATTAGATTTATAAAACAGGCATAAAAAGTATTAAGATATTAAGTAGAATTGCAACTAGTGTTTTAGAATTTATCTTACAGTTATCTAAAAGGAAGAACAAACTTCTAAGCCACACCTTATATACAGTGGGGGCTTAGAAGTTTGTTCTTCTTTTTGTTTGTTTGTTTGCTTGTTTGTTCTAAATATATATATATTGCCGCATCGTAAATGAAAGACTTCATTCAATATAAGCAAATAAAAATTTCTATGTGTGCCACTTTCATTTAAAGAGTTTAAAAAAATTCTGGATAGTAACTGAGCTTAAAAATAATTAATCAAATGATTTCATTTTATACTTTTTTAAATATTGATGTTCAAAAATGTTATTACACACAATATTTTCCGAGGAAGAAAAAGGATTACATTTACTAGCAAAATTTTCTAGAATTCAATTTGACTAGCAAAAAGTACGAGGAAGAAAAACTGCTCAAGAACCACGAAGTTAATTGAGATCATAATCACTTTTCTGTTTAGATGTGCCACGTTAAAGAAGTTTGAAAAAGTGTGCCAAGAACCACAGCTTCAAATCACTTTCTCGTTTAATTTGTTGAAAAAAATATTGATCACTCAACTATTTGTGAAACAAATATTTGATTCAACTATTTGTGCTCTTAAAAATGTATTTGGCAGATATATATATGTAATTACCGTGCATAATTAGCAATATCTTATGTATGATGCATTATGTATGATTTGTTAAGAATATATTTTCATGTATGATACTAGTATGAAATTAACAATATATTTACAGACAATACGACAAACTCGTATTCACATTCTCTGGATTTCTAAAATTTATTTAACAAATATTTGGGAATATAAACTCTGATTTTCTTTTTTATAAATAGTGAAGATATTTATTGAATAAAAAATTTTAAAAATTTATTAGATATACTCTAGTTATTTCAAAAGTTCGGCACCAATTTTTCGAATGTTAAATTAAGAATTGGTTATCAAAAAAAAAAAAAAGAAAAAGAAATAAAATTTCAAAGTACATATAAGACGTTGTTGTAATTTCGACGTTTAAAGGCATTTGACAGAGCAAAAATATCCCCTTTCACGCATTGGAAAACCCATTAAACAAACATTAATCAAATGAGCATCAAGTTTGCATTGAAATTTACACCGATAATGATGTTCTATAACAATTCATAACGTCTCTGGGGTTGTGTAGAGCATTATCTCTGGCTAAAAAGCAATACGCACAAGCACAGACTTTTTCTCTTTAAATTTAAGTCTTTTTCTTCACAAAAAAAAAGCAATATAAACTGGAACGAAGTACAACATTTTCTTTTTTTTTTTTCAGTTACGTATTATGGTATCCACTTAAATGGGTCCTGTCCAGTCAATAGAGAGCTGCGGGGACATTGTTGCTTCGCGTTGTATCTTCTGCTACACGCGCTCTGCAATGCAAAGTGAGTAACGTCTGCGCAGCGCTCTTAAGGCATCCAAGACCAAGCTGGCTAAGTGTTTGCCAGCTGAATTAAAGCAACAACAT
>BPLR01004545.1:0-40463 GCA_021605095.1 Caerostris extrusa | reverse complement strand
TTTATTTTATACAAAACTATAAAACCTATTATATAATCCACTGATTTATATAGTACTTAAATCAAAATAAGTAAATCCCTATAATTATTTTAAGAAACTTCAATAAAAACATGGATTTTCAAAGTTTTGGAAAGCTGATAGATATAAATTTATTGCCATATTTTTGGTCAAAAATTTTAGATTGTTTATTTTTATATTTTGGGCTTTTTATTAACATTTCAAAATATGAATTTAATATTGTGTATTTCCAAATTCCTTTTCTTTTTTAATTGTTTTTATTCAGAAATTTTTAAAAACTGAAATATCAATCATGCTTATTTATCTGCACATGTAACTATATATAAAAATGTGTAACTGTTAATAATTCTTTCTCTTATTTAATCAAAGAGGAATTAGTAAAGTCAATCTAATGTAATATATTTTTTAAAAGTTGCAATTATGCTTTAATCTAATGATTGAAGAAAGTTTGTTGTTGTATTGAGTGAAAGAAATAAAGAAATTTTTATGTAAAAATACCAACCATACAATTTGAAATTGCATAAAAGAAAAACCTTACAATATCTACTATATATAATTCCCGTGTCACGTAATGATTATTAAAAATTAAAAATACGTAAAATAATTATAAAAGCAGTCTTAAAAAAATCAACATTATCTACCTCATTCATTAAATTAATAAAAAAGGATTAAACATTTTCTATTCGTTGAAGCTTAATTTGATCTTTTCATCATTCTTTACTAATCACTTCCTTAACAATACCAATTATAGTATCTAATAATTGAAAGAAATACAAAGCCACAGCAACGCGTGGCGAGATCCTCTAGTATATATATATTTCCTTTTCTATCCAAGAATGATTAGTATACTTATTTAGTAATGATTAGAGTAAAAAGATAGTAAGAAGCTTTATAAACAAATAAATCACAAATTAAAAAATTTGAATAAAAAGAGAAATGCGATTGATTCATTCCTTTCATTACATATATTAGAAACTGAGTAATAAATATGAAAATGAAGTGAAATAATTTTTCTAGTCTTTTATGAACGCATATTTTAGGCCTTTTTAATAAGTTAGATGATTATAAATGGTGAGCATAACAGAATGTTAATTTTGAAATACTATAGTATTAATTTCTTGAACATGATTTAAAAGTTTAAAATATTACCAAAAAAACATAAAAACACAAGGTATGCTTACTTCATTAAGTAAATCAATTTTCTGTCGAATGCCGACATCCAATTGATTAGTTTCATCTAATATTTCTTCAAGGCTTAAAGGATAAGAATCACCATTCAAATGTCTTTGCTAAAACGAAAATTTTAATATAATTAAAAAAAAATGCAATTCAATTTCATTTTTTGAAATAAACAATATTTTTTAATTTAAAGAAAAAAAGACAACTAAAAAACTTACTTTCATATGCTTTACAATTTTAGCTAAAAATACCAAAATTATACTGAGAACTCCCCCTGAGTGTGTCTTGTAATTAAAATCTGAAAAACAAATCACAATATAAAAAAAAAACCAGTTAATACTTTATAAGTTAACTATACAAGAAAACACTAATTGCCATTTGTATAAAAAGAAAACCTTTTGACTATATGAGAAAAAAAATACAGTCAGAGAAAAATTAGCAGTACTTTAGGTGTATAATATAAAAACCTAATTCTACATATTTTTGCAATTATGATTTTGAATGTGAAATCATATGAAACAGCTAAAAATGATTCTATAGAGATAAGTAAAAGGAATTCTAGTAAAGTAATACTTTTCAGAAATTAAATTGGATGTTGCATAAATAAAATTATTTGATTTCTTTTATACACTTTCTGTGTTTTAACTTGACATTATTCATAGTTAAAAGTATTTGCAAACTAACTTTCTGTATATACAATACGTTTTTTTTCTTTCAGTATTTATTTACTGTTAGAAAACTAGGTTACACTATATATATATATATATATATATATTCATTTTGATAACCTCTAAAATAATTAAAAGGAAAGTGTACACATATTCTCCATATAGGAATTTTTTTATTCTTACCAATAGATTTCATTGTGGAATCTTAGGATTTTACTTTTTCAATACAATCGAGTAAGAGGAATAAATAAATAAAATGTTCTGGTCACATCCAAGACTTTTTGGTTTGAATTTTTCTCAGGGGAAAAATAATTACTTTTATTTTTAAATATTGTTCTATGAGACTTGAAATTTTATAGTGTCCTTTTTCAATATTAATCTAAACCATCCTACAAAAATCTTGCTCAACCTTACAAAAGGCATACGACAGTAACTTTAATAAATATTAATTAAATACTACAAAAGTCATTCATATATATAATAAATATATTAATAAAGTGTGTCCATTAAACAGAAATATTTATGTTTATGGTGAAACAATTCTGTGAAATGCTGCAAGCATAATTAACAATATATTTTTTGAAAATAATAAATAAACCCCAAAAGTAGTTTTAAGTTTAAAATCAATTTTGAAACTTGCAATCATGCTATTTAATGGCATTAAATTAAAATATTTCTAATTAAAAATAGCAGCTTTAAAGTAAATTTTTAATTACTATACTGTTTGATAACACTAAGAAAATCTATTAAAAACTAGAAATCAAAAATCAAATGCTTTATGACATATTATTCTGATAATAGCAGGACAGCTGCCTATTTATAAATGATTATAATTGCCGTATTTTTATAATGATTGTTCATAATCTATCTTTAAATATTTCAATATATATATATGCCAAAATAGTCACTTAAACTTAAAAAAAAATCCAAAAATTGAAATTGTCTTTTATTATTATTATTATTTTGCACGCGATCACATAACACCTATTCATATTTTAATATAAGTAATATCCAATACATAAGCATTAATTTCACTGGCCTACATTTTCAACTTAAAAAAAAAATGGGTCAATTAATATGCTTGATAAATTCACAAATTAAATATCAAGAAAAAACATCAAACACAAAAAGCGTGCTGAAAAACACAAAGACAACATAAGTAAAATAATAAAACATATAACTCATAAAACCTACATAGGGTAGTAAAATTTACTTTATGTTGCCCCAATTAAAGTTACCTGACTATTCTTAACACCATTTTCATTCAATGTTCCTATAACAAGCCAGGAATGACTCATTACCCTCTTTATATGTTAGTTTACAATTATTAGATGAGAAGTCTATTTAAAGTGAGTTACTGTAAACATTGAAATTCATAGATTCAAAATATAGATGTTGTAGTTTAATTTAGTAACCAAGCTTTAAAATATTTTAAACTTTCTGTTGTTAGAAACTTGCTATTTTCTACTGTAATTGTAAATAATATTCATTTTAATTGGAGTGCATTTAGCAGTAGTCACTTAAACTGGTGCAATTTTGATATCTTTAAATTGCCCTTTTTTATGTTCCTAATAGGCATTCTAAATTGCGACTTTACTATTCACTTTGAAATTCTTCCAAAAAAAATAATAAAAAGTTTTTATTAAGTTTATTATTACCAAGCTATTTATGTTTAAGTAACAGGTGTGTTTTCAAATTTAAAAATTTATGTAAATAACCCCAATTAAGAAGAGAATGCAATACTTAAACATAATTAACAGCAATTAAGATTTCCCCATTAAGGAAGGTGATGTTTTGGTGTTAAAGGATAATAAATAATCCAACATGGTTCAATATTCCAAGGCTTATTTTTGTTTGGCATGACAAGATTATTTTATGATGCATGGTTAAGTAACTGGTCATCCATTTTCATTTTGTTCTTGCTATATAAAGGGTTCATTTTTTCCCCCACTTTCCCCATTGAATCCAATCTCTTTGTTTCTATTTCATTACAGAATTGCTGTCAAAGTAAATAATAATTTTTAATTTAAATTTATGCATTTTATGAAACATGATGAAACAAGATACATACACAATCTTTTTTTAAAATAAATTCTTACACATTGAAAACGTATAATTAAATTTTTTTCAAAATAATTTTTAAATTAATCACAATATCAAAAGAATTCATTTTCTACACATTATGCAGTTGTAATATTAAAGCCATTTGTAAAAAGTTTATTTTTTCAATTTTTAGAATTATAAGATTTATTATTGTACATTAATACAAAAATTTAATTACCTTTTTGCTGTTTTGGCTGTGATGGAGCTTTAGGTTTCTTTTTAGGTGGTTCTGAAACATTTTTTTCCTTCTTTTTTTCGACAACAGGATTAGATAAAGCACGTTTTTTAAATGCTTCTCTTTCTCTCAACAAGGCAGGATCCATTGTGGTAGACACTAATCTAAATTTAGCAAAAAAAAAAATTACAAAGAAAGGTTAGCCTTCCATTCCAATAAAAAAAAAAAAAAGCTGACATACTAGCATTTAAAATTTGAATTAAGTGTGTGGCATAACATTACAACAAATGATTAACTAAAATTTTCATTAGAATATCAAGCATTTAACTTAAAATTTTGTAATATGAAAATTGTTTATGTAATATCACTTACTTTTATCTTACTTTAAATAAAAAAGCTGGGGTATAATAGGATAGGTAATAATGGTATCTAATCAGTATAATTTTTTTAAATGTAAGGAAACCTGAATTTCCCTCCCATTTTGCGGCAGATATTTTCATAAATTAAAAAACAAAGAATTCTGCAAGTTCACTAATGATTTTTAAAATATAATACTCCCAGGTTGATTTTTAGGGATGGATAATTGAATTTTGACATTTTTAATTATTATACTAACCACCTAATACTGGGATTGATTGTATAATGTAATTAAATAATGTATTTTCATCAAAGAAAATTTAATGAATTAACTTAAAAGGATTATTTCATAAATTGGTGTTAAAAACGTTTAAAATTCCCAAATAATAATTTTTTAGAACATTAAAACTTATATTGAACATATATTATAACATAAATGAGTTAAAAGTGTAAAAGAAAAATCATAAATTACATTTCTCTATGAAAAATTACAATAAATGTCTTAAACTTCGCAGTGCCTCTTACACTTCATGTATGAAACATTCAACAATTGTTTACAACATTCTACAAACAATATTGCCAGATTCTCACAGATACCATATACAATTCTATTTTACTTGAATGCATCAATGTTTCGATAGTGAATATTGAATTTATGATGGTCCAAAGTTTAAATCTAAATTATAGCAATATATAAAAATTTATAGTTATGCATTCTATTTTTGGAATTATTTCTATTCTATTAATCCCTGATTTTTAATAAACTAACAAATGGAACAGATGTAGTCTGTAATAAATTAACCCATATCAATTGTTCTGAATTATTTTCAAAGTTTATGAAGATTTCTTAGATCTTTGACATTTGAAAACATTCGATATTTTACTTATTTTTATTTTATTATCTGTCTCTGATGAAAATATGACGAAGTGAGTTAAAATGAAGCAATTCCATAGAGTGGCGGATACGTACAGGTACAGAGTGCCGAATTTCAGCGAATCAAATAGCAGCTTTACTTTCGGCGACGTCGTGATCGTTTTCACTTCGAGGATAAATATTTACAACAGATATCACATGAGAATTAAAATAAGACAGGGTAACCCTATATTCATTCTCTCAATTTCCATTTACTTCATTATGTTGATAAATCGGATATTATTAAATATATTAAATTGATTCATTTCTATAAAAAAAAAAATCCTCACTAAAAAGATTTTATTTTGAGGCGTTATCTATCATTAATGGGATAAAATAATCTGTTAGTAGAAATTTCTGTTATTTATTTATTTATAATTTTTTTACTGCAAAAAATGTTTTTATTTTACACTTTTACAAAAATCTATTGAACATGGAGACAAAAAGTTTCTGTAAAAGTTATTTCAAATAAATGTGTTAAATTAATTTAATTTCATGTCAATACTGTACACAATGCTGTAACTAGGCAAGTGCAATAAGTGTACTCGCCCCCGATTTCTGATCCGAAATAAAAAGTAAGAATTCCCATGTACAACTGGGATGTTTAAAAAGTTAGTTTTTAGGGAATTTCTCTGATTCTTGACTAGGTACATAAAATATAAAATTAAAAGGAGGATTCTCAGCTGGCAAGTCACAGACTTTCAGAAAGCGGGGAAATCCCTTGTTTCACGGATTCTCCATGTGTCACTATTTTCTTACTTTTTGTTTTATCGGATCCGCGATCAGTCGTAAAGTTAACAATCGATTGTAGAAATTAGAAAATAACATTTCTAGTAATAGAAAGTATTTTAATGGGAATGAAAAACGAAAAAGAAAGATTGAGTTAAAAAAAAAATTACCTAAAATAAGTCAATAATTTAAGAGTGAGGAAGAAATAATCCAACAGAAAACAGTCGAATCAAAAGTCATTATCATGTCAAATAAATAGATAATTCATCTACTAGTAATCGTACGATTTTAGAGGAAAAAAAGAAGAAAGTAAGAAAAATGTAAATCATCGGTGATGGAAACATAGCAAGAAATTTATGATCAGTAAATATGCGTTGAAGTAAAATATCTAAAAAGCGATAAGTGAGCAGGAAATCATGGTGATTTGAGGCTTCGATTCCATTTAGAAGTAGAGAAAGGATACTTGTATTTTCCATTCAATTGTGTAAATATAGTTTGTGCCTTGATGAGAGGGTTTTCGTGAGTAGCAATGGTATTGAAGAAGTTTCTAGAAAAGTTTTGTAATATAGTTGTCAATAGAATCAATTTTTAAATCTTGATGAATTGTAGAGTTGCGGACAAACCAGGGCGCACCAGTGATGATATGAAGAAGTTTGTTTTGAATAAATTGTACAGATTTCTTGTTAGATTGTGCAGCTAGATTCCAAATTGGGGCCGCATAGAACTTGTTTGTAGAGAAGAAGTTTGTTTGGCAAAGTTAATTTAGAAAATTTATTAATGAGTGGTAGAGTGAAATACAATTTTTTCCAGCATTTTTCTTTGATTTTTTGAATATGAGCTCGAAACGTAAGTTTATTGTCTATAATTAAGCCGAGATATTTAATATTAGTAGCCCATTCAATTTGTTGATCAAAAAGGGAGAGATTAATATAGGGCTGTCTGGCGTGTCCTTTTCGGAAAATGATGGCTTGAGATTTAGAGACATTAATTGCGATAAGCCATTTAGTTACCCAATCCTCTAGGATATTCAGAAAATTTTGAAGATTATTGATGGCATAAAGAATAGAAGCACCTTGGGCAAGAGCAGCAGAATCGTTACCAAATAGGCAAGTGGAAATGTTAGTGCATTGAGGAAAGCCGTAGGTAAAGATATTGTAGAGAATAGGACTGAGCACGCTTCCTTGAGGTGTACCAGCACTAATACGACCGATTGTGGAGAATTCATTGAAGTCGAACTTGAAAGGTTCTATTTTTAAGATAATTTGTAATGATAAGTGTGATCCAAGTTGGAAATTGAAGTTTGGTCATTTTGTAGATCAGTCCATTGTGCCACAGTCGATCGAAAGCTTTTTTGACAGTCTAGAAAGACACCTCCTGTAAAAAATTTATAGTTATATCCTTCAGTGATGATATTGGTGACACGTAGAAGTTGATGACAAGTTGAGTGATGTTGACGGAATCCAAATTGTTCTGCTGGAATTATGGAATTTTTATCGTAAAAAGTAATATGTTTCACTAACAGTTTTCGTAAAAGTTTTCCTACACAGCTAAGGAGACTGATGGGTCGATAATTTTGTGAAAATTTCCTATCTTGGCCAGGTTTAGGGAACATGATGATATTTGCTTTTTTTTTCAGATAGGAGGGTAGTAGTGATATTTAGTACAGCTGTTGTAGATTTTTGCAAGATGAGTAATGTCTTTATGGGGAGACACATTAAGGCTTTATTTGGAATGTTGTTAGGTCCAGAAGATTTCCGAATGTCGAGATTCTTGATTAAGTTAATTATGTCAGATGGAGAAAAAATATTGTTATGATAATTTTGATGATCAGCTAGAAAGGAAGATTGTATTTTCAACATGCTCAATTTATGAGTAATCGCAAGGTTCAGTGTTTTCTTGAAAGGAGAGTTCAAGGTTTTCAGCAAAAAGAGTTCGCTTTATCAGAAGATGAGAATATACGACCTGAGGATCCAACCAGTGGAGGAATTTTGGGATATTTTTGGTAAAATGTTTGCTAATTTTGAAGAGAAAATTATCTTCTGCAGTTAGGCCTAATAAAAATTCATTCCATCTGTCATTTTTTAATTTGTGAAACATTTGCTTTATTTCTTTTTGAAGCTTGTTGAGGATTGCTTGAACGAAGGAAACCTGGTATCTTGCCCTAATTTTCGAATTCTGTTTTTTTCTACAATTTTAGAGGTGATTTCAGTAGGAAGTTTTTGGTGTGGTGTACTGAGTTCTTTAGATTTGCTAGCAAGTTTGATAGCAGAAGTAACAGCATAGTTGAATTTATCAATTATTTTGTCAATATCTTGAATATTGGAAATGGCTGGATTACCAGGAATGTTTTGAGAGAAATTTTAGTAAAAATATTCCAATTGGTAGTTGTGATTATGCTATTGAGGAAGGGTGTAAATGAATTATAAGAGACTTCAACTATCACAGGGTTATGATCACTGGAAAGATCGTTGATAGAAGAAGCAGGCCCGGCGTTTAAATTGATAGTATTGTAATTCCTGACAACATTGATCTAGAGCCCCCACAGCCTTTTACTATATAATCACTTTTATCAATCGACTATTAAAACTCTTACTATGTTTACTACAAGAACAATTACTTATTATGTAATTATATAATCACAAAATAAATTTAATGAAATTTTTGTTTTTATATACAATACGAATTTATTATGTCTTTGGACTTCTTTACAAAAATTAATAATGACTTTTCGCGACAAATATAATAAACAATAAATAATGTGTATAATAGGCTGGGCTGATATATAGGTTACCCATAAAAATTAGAATGTAATGTAAGAGCAATACTTAAAAAATAAAAACGACTATAGAATTCCAAACTATTTTCTTTTTTTTTTAGAAAATTTCTTTTTCACTTTAAAGCTGTCTTTGCTTTCTCCAGACGATCTTTTAGAACTATTTTACATTGTTTATTTACTTAATCATATATTTATGAGTCGTGAAAGAAATAAAAAAAATTAACCATAACCATAAGAACAATTTAAAAATATTTAGAATAGCAACTTGTTAAATAATTCACTTATACAAATAATTTATACTGCATTGAAACATTTCTTTTTAAAAATTAAATTCGTATAAAAATTAGTTAGAAATACAAAAATGATAAATAATTTAAACAAAATATTTTTAATGTATGAATTATTATGATTCTTAATATAGGGAAGTATAGGTTATTCATTTTTGTTCGCTGAGTATGCTGTAATCAAAATACATTGCTCAAAACAAGGTACTCGCAAAAGGAATATAAAAAGGAGCAATGAACGAATCCGAAGCAACTAATCACTCAATGGTAAAAATGAACGACTTTGTCTTGTCCTAGGCGAAAAGTAAATCAACCTTACTTCTAGCCAATGCCATCGTTAGGCGGCATTGCTCTAGCATGATATATTTTCTCTTGGCGAAAATAGTCACCAGATCTTCTCGTCAGTTGGCGAAAAAAATTCAGAGGTCTACGACTGCTCTCAATGTTACCTTTCAACGGAGAGTAAGTTTCGATATTCGGAGGATGAAAGGATGAAGATCTGGCTCCTCCTCTTCTGCATTGCGGATGCAGATGGAGATGTCCAAGAAAAAGTTAAATTTCTGAAAAACGCACAACAATGATAGTTATTTCAAGATGCCACTCATTCCTTTTTTTTCATAATGACATGACTTCTGTAATATATGTTTTATCCCCCTTTCACAGTTGCAGCAAATGGAACATATGCGAGAAATTTAAATAGATTCTTTTTCATTTTATTTTGTTCCTCGCAAATGACATTTGCAAATTACTTTTAAAAATGGGAACCAGAGCAGCTGCCTGTAAGTTATAATGATATTTATGGAAAATTAAATAATTTTAATTTTTTTATTTATTACTATGTAGCATATGTCATATCAGATTCCTGTTTATTCTTTTAAGCAATTTTTGTAACTAAAACCTTAATAATTTAATATAAACAGTTTCTTATTTTAATTTTGTTACTTTTAAACAGTTTTTATTTCTTCATGAATTCTTGAAATAAAATATTTTTGCTCTATAAATTTTTTAATCACTTTTATTATAATTTGTGAAACTTAAATAATAAATTTTTATGCTAAAATTTAGATTAAGTTATAATTGTACAGTGTTTTTCAATATATTCTTCAAACAACTTTTTGTAGGTCATCATTATAAAAGTTGTGGTTTACAAAATATTGAAATTTTCACATAATTCATTTGATGTTATAAAAAAAAAATGTTGTGAGGAAAAATTTTAACCAGTTACAAATTGTGTTTTTTATGGAATTTTTGAATTTAAATTTTCTATAATTCATTAAAAGTTTTTGTTTCTTCTTATTTTTTAACATCTAACTTATTTTTCTTTTTTAACATCTATATTAATCTTTTTTAACATCTTTTTATATGCAAGTCACATTTAGTAAATCTGAAACTTACAAATACATGTAATTATTAAATCAAATGTTGTATTAATTATAAAACTGTACATTTTTCTTATATGTGTATAAAAATTTAAATTTAATTAAATAAGTAAATAAAAAAGGTAATACTGTAAATATTTAAGAGAAAAATAGATTCACACAAGCATATCTAAACTCTTTAAATAGAATTACTAAAAATTCAATAAGTTAATGTGAAATTTTGAGTATTCTTTTTAATTTGGGTTTTCTATATTTGCTATTGGGAAACTTTATATTTTGTTGCATTTATGCTTTTTAAATTGTATGTATGCTTTTTTGATAAATAATTCTGTCATTTAATTTTTGTTTTCAACTGTTCCTATTTTTCAAATATATATGTTTGTTAATATTCTGATAAAATATTATGATTTCAGTTACAGCAAAAATCCACAATTTACAGCATTACAATGGAAGGATCAAGCATAACCTATTACCTCTGCCATCCGGGGATGACGTAGCTAACACTTTGAAGTATTTTTCACAAACGCTTCTGAGGTTAATCAAAAATTATTTTACTTATATTTTATAAGTGACATTAAATTAAATTAAATGACTATGAAAAGTGATTTTGTATTTAACTATAACATGCTAATTTAAAAATCTTTATTTTTTTCATTTAATAAATTATCAAAAAAGAAAATTTTCCAAACTAATTGCCAGTACTTTAATTTATTAATTTTCTAATAAAAGTTTGATTGATTTGTTGATAATATTATTAATATTTAAAAATAAATATTTTATTTACAAATGTATGCATTTGTCATTATTCTGAAAATCACTCTCAGGACTGGATTTTACTATAGGCAAACTAGGCTTCAACCCTAAGGCCTCAATATCAAGAGGGGCCTGCATTCAAATTATTAGCAAAACTAGAATTACACTATTCTAAAAACAGTAAACACTAAAACACTGAATCGAAAATAAAGAGAAATTCTCTAATAATTCATACTTAAACTTTAAATGCGAATTATTATGAAATAAATTTATCTGAATTGAATTTGCTTTAATCTTCAATGTATTGAATACATTTAATTTGATAGAAAATATGATAATTTTTATTGCATATTTTATTTTTCGTAGTCAAAGATTTTTATTATTTGAATTCTGTTTCTTTGTAAATGTTGTGTGTTATGTTTGATTAGTTATTGTTACAAGTACTATACATGGTGCTCAGAACTTTTTTTTTTTTTTTTATTTATTATCAGTGCCACATTTTTTATAAAGATTAGTACCAATCACAACATGTTTCATTTAACATATTGATATATATCACAGTAAGGATATATTTTTTATTATCGCTCATGTAATTTACAAACTTAAAAATAGGAGGTGAAAGGGCCTCATGAGTGGAATAGCCTAGGGCCTCTGTTCATCTAAATCCTGCCCTGATCACAATTTAAATTTCCTTCATTCTTGTTTAATAAACTATTCTTCTGATTTATTTTCTGTAACCAAAGTGATCAATATAAAAAAAAAGAATAACTGTTACATTCAAGAGTACCATCAAAGAGGAGTTATAGTCTCTTAATTTATAAATCATAAATTTAAATTTTGGTAATAATTTATTATTTCAAGCATGTAGCTACTGAACTTTATAAATATCTGTACAATAAAAAAAAATTTAAATATTAAAATTAAAATTAACTTAAGATATTAAAATTGTTTAAAATTAACTTAAAATTAAAGCTTAAGATATTAAAATTGATAGCTACTGAACTTTATAAATATCTGCAATAAAAAATTTAAAATTAACTTAAATATTAAAATTGTTTAAAATTAACTTAAGATATTAAAATTGATAAATTTCAGTTTAGGTGTCAATTTAATTGCTGAAGTCTATTTTTAAATTGTGCTGCAAAAATTATCTCTGCTATTTCTATAATAAATGGTTCTCAGATAAAAAATAGTTAGCAAATATCAATAATAAATTTGTACATAATACATAAATCCAAAATTCTTTTGTGATTATATTATCTACAAAATATGTATTTAAATTATTCATATCTTATAAAATTACTTTAATTAGTTGAACAATGTTTATCAAGTATGGTGAGATGTTTAAATATTGAAATACCAATATTTTTAATGTTTCAAATTAAAAAATTATAGATTTTTGTAATTATTCTTTTAAACTCTATATGTTTAAAAATTATTTGTGTTTGTCTTTATTTATATAAATATTTTTATTTTAATAAATAATATTTGTAAAAATTTGAATTTTTGATTAATTTGATATTTGTAAAGTAAATTAGTAAGTATTTGTTAAAATAAGTTAGTTAATAAAAATAAAGTTAGTAAGTTAGTAAAAATTTGAGATTTGTTTAATTATTTAAAAATTGTAAACTATACAGTTGTTAAATGTTAAATTTGCATTTTTAATTATGTAATGATATATTTATATTTTTTATTAGATTTCAAATAGGAAATAAATGCTAGTTACTTTATAGTATTTTTTTCTTCTTTCAGTGTTTTAAAAGATGTGCCAAGCATTTCTTTTGATATGCTTCGTTCTCCGGAAAAGGATGCAATTCGTACGTCCCTTTTTCCGAGTTTAGATTACAAAACACTTCATCATGCCCTTGTTGAGCTAGTTGACGCTGTGCCTCTGGTCCAACATGGGGCACATGGTATAGCATTTTATTCAAATAATAACAGTTTACTCAAAGTATAAAATGAAATCTATTTTATTGTATTTGAAGTACTTTTTTATTTAAATAATTTGATTGGAAAAAATATTTATAAAGTGCATTGAATAATATAAAAATATAAAAAATCAGGCAATTATATTTAAAATTTATAATATTTACAATCTTTATTATATATTGATAAAATTTAATACCTTTTATAGTTAGAACTAAAATAAAAATGAAACGATTTTTTCAAAGTATGTAGTCCTTAATTCGTAAATAAGTTTTCTTATTAATATAGTTTTAATTAACGTCTAATATAGTTTTAATAAATTTAAAATTATCTGCCTATTTAAAAAAATTTTTTTTGTAATATTTAATTTTCCCTTTTGATCTTTTATTAAAAATTATTAAGAATTTAGCATTAAAATATGAATAATTAAAATTTTAAAATGCAAGTCTTATAACTGATTTTTCAACAAAATTTTTATATGTATATGTTCACTTTTCTGTATAAAATTTATAGTAATTTAAATAAACTTTTAGGTTTTTTGTTTGGGAATAATTATTTGCTTATAATTTTAAGATTATTAAATATTTTTATAGTTTTAAATTATGTAAACATACTTTTATAGAAAAAATATATATATTCCAAATTATAAAATTTTCTCATCATTTTATAATGTAAAGAATCAAATCAAATTTTTAAAAAATTAAAGTTTATTTAGTTAGTTTAGTAAAGCAAAACTGTTTTCTTCTTAATTGAACACCATCAAAAATTCCCAAAATTAAATGATCATATTTATATGAAGTTTTATGTTTATATATTTACCTGGTTTAAGTTATTAAAAAAAAACATTTTTTTCAGCCCTTGGATATACTATACTTCATACTCTTGCCTGCTTAGTACCTTTTCTGGAACATGAATTAATGGATACACTCCCATATTTAGTGGCCTCGACAATGACTGTTTTCCCTTGTTCTTTACATAAAGATATCATTGATATGCTGTGCAACCATCTTCTCCCATTTACTTTTAGTAAGCTTTTCTATATGATTCTTCTTTTATACCTTAATTTAAAAAAGAATTTCTAAAAAAGATTCTACGTTATATTAATGATTAAAGTATGTGTTCTAAAAATTTTGCTCTTTCAGGACCAGATCCTAAAGAAAATAATGAAAGTTATGCTGGTATGTCCACTGTTGCTGTATTGATGCTGGTTTTCAATATACTGACTGTACAGGTATATATTGCTAACAAAAATTTATGTTGCTGTATTTTTTTAAAGATATCCACCAACTACTTTTGTGTAATCCCCTCTAATATATATATATATTTATATAGATACTGTATTGACCAAATGTGCAATGTCATCACATGATTTATCATCACAAAAAAATGTCATATTCAGGAATACACAGGAACATTTTTCTTTAACTATGAATTTATATGATAGAATTGATTAATTTTAGTTATAAAAACATATACAGTCACATTTGAGTACAAATTCAATAGTGAGGGAACTCTTATTTTCTAATAGGGTTTTTCGCTACAATTAAGAATGGAGATAAACGATTTTTTGTAGCATTTTGGTGTAATTATGTAAATGTTAAGCGTAATTTATGTTACACTTTTGTTTGACACTTTCTCATAGTTGAAAAAAATGAAGTGGTTACTCTCAACTACTTTGTGCTTTAAAATTATCCAACAATTTTTCTATGGGAATAAGATCCATTGAATTTCTATGTGAAGGTCAATAATCTGAAATTCAACTTTTTCAACCATTTCTTAATATCTTTTATCTGGTAATATGAAATTTTGAAATTGTCTAGGGACTTGGAAACTATCTTTTGTATTATTCACAATTTGACATCAATTTGGAGTAACTTGTAAACTTCTTCACCCAGAATCTTTATTTATACAAGCTTTCTCAGCAAATTTCTTTTACCTGGATTAGCTACAATTTCTACTCCTCTGCAAGAATGTAGGTCAACACATGGCGAACACAACTAATGAACTAATGAAATATGCAAAGCACATGCTTGCTACTTTCCCAAATTGGTGCTATTTATAAAAAGTATATGAGTCATTGATTCTGGTCAATTCTATATACTGTACACACACACACACATAACCTAGCTCTTTCTACTTCACTATTATTAATAAAGAAACTGAACTGCATTATTGGAGAAAATTGTTTTATTAGATTCTTTGTTTGTTATTGAAAATAAATTGTCAAAAAAATCTATACCCAAAATTATTAAGTGAATTTATCTTTTGCAATTTTATTATTTTTACTTTCATGTAATTTTGTTCTTTCAAGAGAATTTATTAAAATCATTTTTCATATTTAGCAATGACAATATAAATATATATTTAAAATAATTTTCTAAAACAAAATTATTAATTTTGTCATTTATATATTTGTACAGCTTTCCACTGTCAGGTATTGGAATGTCTTATGAGTTTGAAAAATGATATTGTAAAAGTAAGTTGTTTATTTAGTCGGACATTTTTTAAACAATTATAATATCATGAATTCATTGTTTAAATAATAATTTTTTTTTTTTAAATAATGAAAAGTTATTTAATAAACAGTTTCTTCACAATTTCAGATTAAAATTAAACTTTAATATTAAATCTAAATATATTTTAATTTATTGGTTTAAATAAAAAAAAATATTTCATATCTCATATATCACTGAGTATAATTTTTTGATTATTAATTTTAATACAGGATTTCAAAATATATTATATGTGCAAATTTGTCCCTGATTATTTTCTTGAAAATATTACTTTGAAGTACAAAATGAAGAGTACATATACAGTTTATACAATAGGTGTATATTTTAATTAATTTTATAAGGATCTTCTTTGTGTCATTGCTCATGGGACAGCTAAGGCCCGCTGTCATGCTGTGGAACTTCTATTTCAGTATCTTCCAACCCTTAATCCTGCTCTTTTGGATAGAAAAGGAATTGGTAATAAGCTTAATGGTGTGTTATTTTGAATTTTGTATATGTGTTTGTGTGTGTGTGTAACATTTGTCCTTAGAATTCAGTGTTTTAATGTTATGGGGAATAATTTAAGTTATATACATATATATTTCCTTTGTGTTATCATATGCATGTGTTAAATAGAGTGTCATGTTATTAATAAGAATTATTTATATCAAAATAATCATATTTGTTTATTGTATTGAGTTATTGATTATTAAAAGACTTGAATAGTATGGAATTCTTAAGGGAGGGAATACTTTATTTCTATATATTATTGCATTTCATTTGGGTGACAAAATTAACAGGTGTTACATACACGCTAGTCAAGGAATCAATAGTTTAGGAATATTGTAGTTGGTTCTCTTCACATATGCAAAATTCTCATGGTAATCCTTTCCAAATTCTTTTCATTATATAGATATTAGATAGATTGTAGAAATCATTCAATTAGCTATTTATTTAGGAAGTAGTTTGTTAGTTTCTTTTTCACTTTATTTTTAAATTTATTTATCTTTTAGTATATTTAAAAATGTTATTTATAAATGCCCAAAAATTTACAAAGCAACTTAATATTTAACAAATATAAAATACATTAAGCATAAAAATATCTATTTTTAAGTATCTTTAAATTGCTTAAGATTCAATTAGTTTCAGCAGGAATAAAGAAATTCAAAGATTTTTTTAAAAATATCACAAAATAAATAAAAATAATGGTAGATAAATTTAATTGTTGGTACAAAATTAATTGGCATACTTTATTTCTATATATATAGTTAAGTATTCAATTTTTTATATTCTTTTAAGTAAAAATAGGAAACATTAAATATTTAGATAAAGACTGTAAATGTCTTCATGTAAAAAAATGTAGGAAAATTATGATAAAATAAGTAATCATTTTCAAAAAATAATACTAAATTTTTAAAAATGTATCATGAGCTTATCTTATCAGTCTATAATTAAAAGTTATTTTTATAACTATGATTATGAATATTTTTAAATTAATGAATAAATATATATTCTTTTTTTTTTCGTTACTTTTATAAAAGGGAACGAATAAAAATTTCAAATTTTTGGATTTTAAACAGGATCATGAAGACACAGAACCTGCCTAAAAAGTATTACTTTACTTTAAAATATGTATAAATTAAAAATATTCAAAAGGAAGAGCAAATAAATTGTAAATTTAATCAATTTGAATAAAATAAGAACTATTGAAATTTTGTATTTATACCTTTATAATAAGAAGAATAGCTTACTTATAATTTTTAAAAAATATCCTTAAAATTTTTGCTTGAAGTAACAGTAAGAAACAAAATACTTGAATAAAAATAAGTTTTTGCAAAAATTGCTAAAGACAAATTTTAGGAGGGCCATATATCAAATTTGAAAACGACTAAAAGAATAATATTTTTAAAATTTTTCGAATTCTGGATAAATTAATTTTAATCTTTCTCATCGGCTTACAGTGTTAGAATTTGTACAGTTTCATGAAGTATATAGTTTTGTTTTTAGTGCTTTGTATCAATTTTTAACACTCTTTAAAATTGAAAATTTTTAAATTTAATTTTTATTTGAAAAGTCTGTTTTCAAGTAAAATAATACAGTTTTTCCCCTTAAAATTTTACAGTAATTATGAATATTGTTTGAAGCTATAATATATAGAAATATACATCTGTTAATTTTATTTACTTTAGAACAATATATTTTTTAAATCCAGTTTACATTGTTTCATAATTAAAACTTCTGTTATCTTTTATATTAAACTATCACTATTAATTAAGAAATAATTCCATAATGTTTAATAGTTTTTTAAATTGTATTTTTATATAAATTTTATCTTTAATTTTAATCCACCCATTTTTAAATACAACTATATTTTGAAGTTATATACAACTATAACCTCTCATTAAAAACAAAATACATGTAAAGTATGTCTTCTAACTTATTAAATATTGAATTTAATCATATTGATTAACATGCAATAGCATATTTAATAATTTAAAATGAATAAAATATTTTGAAAAACTATTTTAAAAATTTGTAGCATTGTATTTTATTTTTGGTTACAAATGCATTTGCATAGAAATGATGGCATCATATTTATTGAAATAGATTTATTCATCTTATTAGTTTTAAAAAAACAAACTGAAATTAAATTATTTCAAAGATTATCTATCACAAATTTAATATATTTGAAAAATAATTTTTTTACACTTTCAAATATTTAGAATTGTCTTCTTGCATTAATTAAAAAAATAAATAATTGCATAGTCCATTATAAAAAAATTATTAATATTGTGGTAAATAAAAATGCAATACTGCAACAGAAACTAATTCACTATAAACGATTGCAAAATGCTATAATATAATTTAGAATATTTTTATACTCAATTATAAAAAAATTATTATATATTAGAAAAGCAAAATATTCTAATTCATAATTTTGGTTTAATATTCTAATTCAGAATTTAGGCTTTAATTTAGGTAGATTAAATGTAGATTTAGATGCTTTAAAAATTAACAAGATGTAAAATATATTTTAATTAATTTAAATTTAGCGATAACTTTTCGTGATTATTATTAATCTTATTTTTTTTAATTATGCAAATTTGTTAAGTATATTTTATTTATCTCTATCTTAAATACATTTTATTTTTAAATACTACTTTTTCAAATAATTTTTTTTATGCTTTTCCAAAATGAATTTGCATTTTCTTTGCAAAAGCTTAATAAAACAGAAAAATAGTTTTGTTAAAAAATTTTAATCAAATAATTCTTTTCATAAAATTCAAAGACTGATCATATATATATATAATTTATATAAATTAAGAAGTCCTGCATGCATAAGCTATTTTTTGCAGCATTTAATAAATAAAATGAAAATATGAAAATTTTGAATTTATTTATGTTATCAATAAACTATAAGTAATTGGTCATTAACCAAATTATTATTATTAATTGTAAACTATTTCAATAAAATTAATTTTTATAAGTTTATTAAATTTAAAAAAAATGCACTTTTTCCAAAATTTTGTCTAAAACAATTATGTTAGTTTTTTTTTTTTTTTATTCTTAATGCATTATAAAAATTCTTAAAAAATATGATAGTATTAATTAAGAGCTTCATAACTTTATAAGTTGATGATTTTGTACAGATTGTAAAATGAAATTTTAACTTTTTTTTTCATGTCAAATTTTTCACATTCACTATCTTTTTTATTACTACTCATGAAAATAATGTTTTACAATTTAATATAAAAAAATTATTTTAAAGCTCATGTAGTTTTGTGGATGGTACGAAAGGCTAAAGGAATTATCAAAAACTTTTTATATTTTTATGATGTGTTATTTGAATTTTTTTTTTTTTTGAATTTTTGATTGAAAGTGTTTTTGAATCCATGATAAACATTTTCATGGTATGTTTTGTAGCAAAAGCTTTATATTTTGTTGTATTTCATATAGCTTCATTTTTCCCCTTTTTAGTTTTGTGTGAACTGCATTTTTTTTTTTCTACCATTGGTATTTTAATATTAATAGAAAAAAAAAAAAAAAAAACAAGAATCAGATGCATACTAAAAGCTTTTGTAAATGCTAGATTGAGACAAAAGCTGTTATGTTCTTGTTATGAGTGGTGCTGAATTATTTTTGCTATTGTCTTGCATTTCCCTTATTGCAGTTTGTAGTATTATAGTATTGTGAAGTGTTTCAGTGTTTCTTTTGCATCATATTGTGATGTGTTGTGTATTATGCACTGTTTCTATTTTTTTTTATATCCTCTTTCAGCAATAATTATTTTTATTCCAAAATACAGATATAGAAGGTTCAGCAAACTTCAGTTTTTCTTTCTTACAACATTAGGTGTCACATTAGAAATGTTTTAAATTTTATTTGATTTGCTAAAGGTCTTGGAATTCCTCTTTATATGAAACGTCTGATATAATTTTATTTGAGCTTTCAACATTAATCTCTTAAATGTAGCAATATGTTTTGTGTTAATATTATGTTTTTCCCATAATATTAACATTTTATTGTTACTAAACTTTTTCTCATGAAACATTTTAATAATTTCTGTTTATTGAATTAGTTTTTGAATATGAATCTGTGATATAGTTAATATAAATTCTGGTGATAAAATTTTGAATGTTTTTATATAATAAATAAGAGTGCATAATAGAATGCATTTTTCAGAGTGGAAACGTGGAAAATATCTTTCTTTCATTTTTATAGTGTATCATCTTCATCAGGAAAGGATTACCATATTTCAAATCAAATCCATTGTATTACAAATATATATAATAAAATCAATGAGTTTAATTCTTGCACTAAAATTTTCAGTTGCAAAAATATTATATAATTGCTGAAGGATTGTATTAATTTTTTTCATATATCAACTATTTTGCAGGTGTGAGTTTTTTCTATATGGATTTGAAAGAAAAAATAGGAAATTTCCCAATGATTTTTATTAATTCTACAGAAACAAATAACATTTATAAGACAATTATATCAACTATTTAAATTTTCAAACTTGTTTATTAACTATTGTCTTTCATAAGTACTGTCAAATATAATTTAAAATTCCAAATTATTCAAATACTGAAATTATATTTAAATTGTTTTTTGTTTAATGAATTTCAAGCTATAATTTTAAGGCAAAATAATAGTTAATACTTTGAGATAATTTAATACATGTAACATGAATTAAAATTGTTGAATAATAGTATCAAAATTCATCAAGATGATATTTTGGTAGTATATTTCTCTGTGCTCTAAAATAATTTCTTGACTTGAAATTTGATTTTGATTTTTATTGAATCAACATATTTGAAGTGAATTCTGAAAATTGTACGAATTTCACATTCAGTTTCAAGCAGCTATCGATTGATATTTTATTGATCTACCTGAATTTAGTTTGAGTCTTCAGCAATTTTGATTTTTATCACCATAATTTAAGTATTTTTTGGATTCCATTTAATAGTTTTGAAATGATTCTTCAAATTGTAGCTTGATTTAACTAACATTATCCAACTATTAATTTTGAATTATATTCAAATGCTATTTTTTGCATTGGCTTGTACTAGCTTTTACTTTTGAACCAATTATCAGCAAAAGACATTGCATTTAACCATTTATAATTTTTTTTCGCTTGCTGATGCATACTTTACTCAGACTAATTTTATCTTCCTGTAAAGTAAGTGTACTAACGGTAAGCAGATGTAAATGTAAGGAGCTGAAGCTTGTTGAATCTATGCTTAATTACTGAGAGGCAATGTCTCTGAAGTGTATTTGTCTCCTTTCATGCCTTCACTGTTGTCCCTGGTAGGGTGGCTTCTAGACTCTCTGTGCACCCTCACCTGTCTTGTTCTCTTTCCTACTTTTTCTCCATCTTCTGTGTCACCTTCCCTAATGCCTCAAGGATCAGGCCATACTGGTAAGGATTCTTCACTCTCTCTTCTCCACTCTCTTTCTTTCTTTCTGGCTTTCTGTTTATCTTTACCTGCTTTTTGCTTGCACTTCTCTTCTATGTATGCACTCTTACAAGTGTACACGGTTTGCCTGAGAATTCAAAATTTTTAGACATTCGTAAAATATGAATGTAATGCTAAAGCACCAATAGAATCTTATTATTAAAAAAATATTAAGTGAGTCTGTATAACAAATGTAATTATGTCTCAAAATTCTTACTCTGCTAAAAGAATTTTAATACTGGTTCCTTCACTATTCAAATATTTTATGTTTGTATATAAATATAAAATGTCTGGAAAGGATTCCCTTATTTATAAATAATATAATAACTTCATCATTCAAATCTAAAATGGTAACCGATAGAGAAATTAAATAAGAGTTATGTATAATGGACAGCTGGTAAAATTAAAATTCAATTGTCTTCCAAAATTAATTATAATTCAACTAATAGATAATACTACAGTCATTGTCAATGCCTTTTAAATCAAGATAAAATTGCTCTTCTTAACTAGTAAAATACAGTCAGAATTATCCTTTAATTTCTATTCTTTGTAATAATATGACACAATTGAAAGTTGAAGTTTTGAAACCACTATCTGTAAATCCCTACTGAAATAGACGCTTACTAATGAAATGTTAAGTTTGAGGCTTTTTTACTAAGAGCAATAATTTTAGATTCTCCATTTAATGTAATTGAATGAATTTTTATATTGTGAGTATGGAAACCATTTATAACACTTTAGAATAGTTCTAAGCTATCACTGTATCAATGAATGTATTTCAGTAGGCGCATGGTTCCATATAATGGTATCTTGTATGAACCAGGAAGAGTTTTGGTAAAAAGTATGATTCACCAATGCTTTAAAACTGTAAGCCTAGGACTATTACAAATTGATGATTGGCAAAAAATTTTTTTAATTTTCTAGAGGGAAACGATCATTTCTTCATAACGTTTTTTAACAGGTAATTATATTTAAAGCATTGGAGGATTCATCAAATATACTAGGAATATAATGTGGTGTACCAAACCACATAGTGTTTGCATGCTCTGTAGGAAATGATTTCTATTAAAATTTTTCGAATATTCATAGATTAGTTTGTAAGGTATATGTGTGTCTATTTCTATGAAGATATTGCTGGCTTCGATATCACTGTGCCATTGCTATACAATTGGTGTCCATTTTGAAAACCTTCAGTTATAATATTATGCATAGTTACGAATTATATCTTTATTGAAAGAAGATTATCTATTAGTTGAATCGTAGTTAACTTTGGAAGGATTGATTCGAAACTTCAAATTAACTTAATGTTAACCTGGCCATTAAACATTATTCTTATTTCATCATTCTGTCCGTCATTGTTTTAAAATGACATTCCATTATTAATATTTTTTTCTCAAAATTTCTTTGTTCTACGTTTTTGATATAAAAGAATAAATGTGCCTTAAAACTACAAACGGTGGTCTCAGAATAAACAAAATATTTCTAATAAATACAATTTAAAGGGAAAAAACAGAAAAATGAATTCCTTCAATTTTGTGAATGATAAGTTTAAGCTGGTTTCCTCTCCCCTTTGTATTGTATTTATTAGATATTATGTATACATTTACACACTGACATAAGTAATTATATTATGTTATTAAAAATACTACTTTTCACAAGTCTAAATGTCTGATCTTATTTTTATAAAAATTGTTCACACTCTGAAGTAATGTTAATTCAAATTAAATGATTAACAAGACGTAAGGTAAATGAAACAACTTATTTTTAAATAATTTGTATTTTGTGAAACTTGTTAAATGAACACACAACTAAAAGAAAAAGTAAAAAACAAGTAAAAATAACCTGTTAGCTGATTTTGTTTTATATAAATCCCTAAAAATTTTTACTATCATAACTACACTTAATAAAATTATTTATTTTACATATTAATTAATCAAATCATGAAATTTTAAATTATTAACTTAATAATTATTATTATTAGTTTAAGTTTATTAAAATTTTTTACTTTTAAGTGTTAATTTAATATTTTTATTATTCACTTTTGGTGGAAAACTGTCTATTAATTGGCTGTCTATTAATAAAATGGTGAAATGTTAACCAGTATTAAAGTTTCTGAAAGTAAAATATTTTAATAGTATCGTTTTTTAAAAATAATAAATTAGTTTTATGAACTAAAAACATTGAATGTGTATTAATATGATTTAAAATAAATAATGTGAAATATCTTGTATGAATTGTATAATTTTATTACTATGCAGTATTTAAAATATATATTTAATACAAAAAAATTACATAATATAAATTTTCTTCAAATTATTCTATTAAATATATACATTTTATGAACATTTCAAACATTTCAGTGTAGAATACATAATTACAACAATTATATATGTAAAGAAAAATAAAATATAATTGTTAAGTAATGTATGCAGTTTTTTACACATTTTATCATCCCCAAAAAATTATTATCATCTGTTATCATCCAAGAAAAATATGATTACCTACTCTGTTATAAATAATGTATTTTCTTGTTTCTAATTAAATTTATAATTCAAAATAAATTAAATTAAATTCATAATTAAAGAATAATTTCTTCTTGAATGGGACTGTAAATGATTAAAAAATAAATTGCTCCCATTTTTCTATGGTGTTTAAAGAACAAGTTTTTATTACAAAATAATTTTAATTTGCTTTAGCATTACATATTTGTAATAGAACATTATTTAAATAGCCTAATTTGAAAGAAGTTTTTCTCAAATTTTAGCATAATTATTTTATTTTGAATATTTATAAGAGCAATTAGCAGTTTTGGTGCTTTAACAAATATACAATTCTAAAATCTATTCAAGATGGTGCAAGATACATTTACTATCACACTATAGTTAAAAATATTCACAAAATTTCCTGTATGCAATTTTTATTTATGCATTCTGTGTACTTCATGCTTTTTACTCTCAGTTTCTTACTGTGGCATGTCTTGGCTTTCAATTTTGCTTTCATATTAAGCCTGGTGCATGCTAGATGTAGCTTTGTGGGATAATGTCATATTGCTTGCTTGCCATAAAATTTTTTTTTATTTTAATAATTCAATTTAGGTATTTTCCAAAATGCTCCTGCAAAACAAGTTTAAAGAACATCATGCAATTAGAAGAGATGATGATAAATTTATGTATGTATGTGCATTAATACTTATTTTATTTTGCATGCTTGCTTTGTAAATAGCACAGCAATAATCTGAAAATATCCAAATATTGTAAGTCATGTTTATTTTTCTACAGGTTTATTTTCTAATTTTCATAGGTAGAAATTAAACATAATTGGATACAGACTCAAATTCTTTTGGAGTCGTTTACAAATTCTATTGATAGGAATAATTTGAATAATTGATTATGCTAAGTTCTTAATTTCTTTTTATGTAATTTTTTTTTTCATTTTTGTTAAGTTGTAAATATTTCGTTTCTACCTATGAATTTTAGTACCTTAATGAATTTGTATTTTTGACTGAAGCACAATGTTTTAAGTTAAGTAAATAATACTTAATGTCACCATATTTAAATTTTTAGTGGTATCTATAATATATTATTAAAACAATTTATTATTTTGTTCAATAATTATCAATTTATTATTTTGCTTTTCATGAAAACAAAAAATATGAATATATAAATGAATAAATAGTATATTTTTATGTTATAAGCAAAATGTAAAAATATTTTTTTTAAATATTGTCAGTAATTAATAATTAATTGAAGATAGTTTTAGTTAACAGCTGGGATTTTTCTGAATGGTGGAAAATCTTTTAAAACATTTTTATTTTTTTGTAAATTAAATGTTTCATTAATAAAATGTTATGTGATAAAAATAAAATCTGTTTATTTTTATTCACTGAAATAATTTCTATTGCATAAAATAGATTATAAATGCCACTTTTTAAAGGAATATTTACATTTTGATTGTGTTAAAATATTGAATTTTTTTCATTAATAAATTGTAAGGTTAAAATACTTTGACTGTGGTTACAATAAGTATTTTCTTTACTTTACTTTCTCCTTGTGTATTTCTTTTAGACCAGTTTAATGTGTAGAATAATGAATATTCTTAATTTGATGACTTTGTATATTTCGGTTTTTACTTTTTTTTTCTCAATATAATATCACACAATTTTTGTAATTAAAATGAAAAATATCTTACTGTTTTGACCTTTTATAAGGATGGAAACCACGGTCTTGTCAGCGGGAAGGCTGCTCTAGCGCATCGTCAAATGAAGCTGTAAAGGTATTAAATATTATTTTATAGGTATAAATAATAAAGCATAAATAGTAACCATTAACTGTAAACAAAAAAAAGAAATTGATTTTACAGCAATTTAATTTAAAAATTTTATTTTATTTAAGAAATTAAGAAATCTTGCTTTAAAAAATAATTATTTTATTTCATTTTATATTTTGAAGAAGATTATTGAATGAAAATTAGTATCGATAAAAATTATTTAGTTGGTGCATGACTCAAAGTTATGATCATACTCATACTCATGTTATGACTCAAGGGTTAAATTAGTTATCCATAGTAAAGAAAATTTCTGACACATATTTTTTTTCAATGGGTTTTACATAAATAATTTTTAATGAAATTTCCCAATCTGTAAAATTATTCAAATTTTCCCCTTATGGCATTAGATGTGCTTTGAACATTCAGTAGCAATTGCATCTGGCGAGCACCCACCTCCTCTGTACATGTGCGAAGAATGTGCAAAAGAAGTGAAAGAGAACATGGATCAGAAAATTTAGTGGATGTGATACTTCCAATGGATAAAGTTTCAGCAACATGTGAAGTTCCTGTAAGTTGAATAAACTAATATACATCTTATTGATACATATTAAAATATAGCAAAAATATAAAATGTTAGATTTTGAAATTTTCAAATTTAAGTAATAGTTTATTTCTTGTGTTTTTAAAAATTTATTTTGATTGCTCAGCAAATAAATTATACAATAATAGTAAATATTTTAGCTTAATAATTAAGTTGATATTTCTGTACATTTTGGTATTAAACACATACACACACATAGATTTGAAAATTTTTAAAAAAAGTACAAATTAAAAGATTTAATTTTTTAAACAAAAAAATTAAATCTTAATTTTTAATTTTTTTGATTGAATAAAACTTCATTGTTATGTCTCAAAATGTTACGACTCTTTACCTTCATGTATTTTGCATATTTTTTGCCATTGGTTTTCTCTCAGAATCACTCTTGTTCTTATATTGATTATTTCTTGTCATTACTTTCGGTTTTCTGATGTTATGATTTGATAAACAATCTCTGTTTTGGTCATTTGATTCGTGTTTCATATGTTTGGATTGTCCAACGATGTCAGTTCTCTGACTCTCATGTTTGCTATGAATGGCGAACCGTTTCTCAGGAAAAGATATTGTGGTGATTGAGTTCAAGCGGAGTTGCTACTCATGTGTGAATAATACATCTCTTTGCCCTTCGCTTCTGGTAGACGGGAGGTACACCTCCGTTTCTGAACATATTCAATTGGCTGGCAGTTACCAGCTCTCGGATCTGAAGCTGCTTTGTATTCAAGCAATGGGTCATTTCTTGGTATTTCGCAAGGGCGGAGGTCTTTGTAGGAAGTGGCTCAGACCATATAAGTCTTGTTCAGCACTAAAGAAATAATTTGTTTTTCTTTTTGTACAGCTCTGTGGCGGGCAGTGCGATCTATGGGGTTAGCTAAAAATAAACAAATTTCAACAAATAATATAATCGGACGAAAAAAAGTTATAGACAACCTGAATTGGAATTCTAAGGAAAGATTATTAAATAGAAAAAGATTTAACACAGCACTTTTGCTTAAATTAGAGTCATAAGAATCAGAATCTATGTTAGAGGAAATTTGTAATAATAGTGATGTAATTGAGTATAAGGAGATACAGATGGTTTCTAAATGATTTTTAAAAATAAAATGCAATTGTAATTATTTTTAACCTTGTGATCAAGTAGCCTAGTCTTTACATTAAGTGTAATTAAATTATTTTACTTTTTATGTGTGAAATACTTTATCATTTTATGAAACTAATCTTTTAATGAAGTTTATTATTAAATACTACACATTGGTTTATCGTTGCTTTTTTTTAAAAACTAGTTATGATGCTAAAAATTTATCTTTAAAATTTAACAATGCGTTTTAATGCATGCAAATTTTTTAAGCCAAAAAATTATTGCCACATTTATTTGTTTGATTATTACCACATTTTAAGTTCGTTTTTACAAATTTTTCAAATTTTAATTTATTTTATGAAATTGTAACCTTGATCGTTATTGGTTTTTCTTAATCAATTCTTCGACGTAGCTTTGTCCAAAATGTCCCTTGTGCCCTAAAATCCCACCAACCAACCAGTCTTTAAAATCTGTTAGTAACGATCGCCCTTTAATGTCCCGTCTATAGAAGATAGGTCCAACTATCTGGGTTCTCATATGCCACAATACACATTCATTTAGTCTACTTGATGTCGTGCTATGCCTTCCATGATAGGATTTTCCAGGTCCCACTAATGCACATTGTGGATATTGACTATGCTATGACCTGCGTGATGCCATCCAACTATTTCTGATCTGATGAACAACAACCCAAGGACTCGGTTGGCCGCAGTTAGCCGTTAGTCCCGATTTGCTAAGTTTTCTGGACAATGACCCAAGAAAATTGCATTTGAAATGTCCAACAGATACTGTTGGTCTTTGCTCAACAAATTCCTGTTTATAATAGGAATTGAACAAGCTCTGGGTCCATAAACGGGGAATTTTTCACAGCAAGGGAGCTACTGCTCTATTGGCCCACTAAAAGATTTGGGTCCTGCAGTTTGACATTTCAATATGTTGGAAAATGGGGCAAAAAGAAGCCTATTAAAATGCAGGAGTCATGCGCTCCACTGTAGTAGTGAGCTTCCTACTTGATTTTCTAATAGAGGGATAACACCGTTCTTCAATCTATTGTTGGTTACAGTGCCATTACATCCTACTACTTCTAGTTTTTCTGGTGATAATGTTAGTTCAAACAAAATAACGTTTTGAGTTATATCTTGAGGAACTAGAGGAAGGAGATACATGTCCAGTTGATCCTGGTTTGGAGAAACGTATTTTTCGTGCACATTCCTGCGAAATTGCTTGGTATTCAATGTTTCGTCGAACAAAGTGTCATCTTTTCTTCCGTCAAAGAAAGACCACCACCCCTCCCCAAATTTTCCCAGGAGGAGTGAATTGACTTTTCAAATTCGTCCTAACACGACACTTATCTCGCCTTACTTTTTACTTATTAATCACATAGGAATGGGGACACATAGGTTTCGCAGAATACTTGACGCTGTGACAGCTGTTGTAAAATCAGAAACTTCGAGCCGATCGCCGGTTAGCGCTGTTGTGCTAAGTTGAATTCTCATCTGCAATTGTGACTTTTTAATTGATGTACTTAGTTTGTATTCATCTTCCTCATACTCCGAGTTCTCAGTAGAACTATATTTGTTCGGTCTTCTAACTTCGTGGTTCACTAAATATATAGCTGATCCAATCACATATAATATGTATGGGCAATAAAACTCCTGTCCATAGTCGCCAATCACACTCCTAGTGAGTTTAGTTTGTGACTCATTCATCATTAGCTAATTTTATTAGAATAAACATTAAACAAACATAACGCGAAACAACGTGCACCATTTATAACAGACAATGAAAGACTGAGGTGAAGCACGAAGTGGCGAGTGGACGCCCGAGTTGGTAGGGTGATGGAGGGTACGGCAGCGTTGGGAGAGACCACAACCACGGTTCAAGCCAGTTGAATCTATTTCCTTTGTTCTAGCAAAACGAAGGAAGAGTTGCGCCATAAAAATTGACGTTGCGTTCATTATGGTGCGTTATTCATCAGAATTGAATTTATTTAGGTTATTTAATCCAAAAAACAAGCATAAAAAATTAAAGCCTGTTTATTTAGAAAATTTTAACTAACAGAAAATAATTACAAAAATGTCATAATTTTTGCAATTTTTCATAAACTTTAAGTACGATGCGTGAAAGAAAGCTGTTAACCGATTTAATTTTTTTTGTGCAGTTTTTCTTCTTATTTCAAGGCAATTTTTCAGCAGTAAAACTGAATATATATATTTATATTTTCCCGGACCCATCCTAGTGCAAAGCAATACGCTTCGAAAAAAATTATGTATAGTGTTGTATTTTTAAATAATTTCCAATTTATTGTTATTTATTTTATTTCGACGTTAAACCATTGAATGCCTTGAATTTGAGAAACAATCATATCTGCAAAAATCATTTAATAAATTTATTTAATGTTATTGTAGCATTGTTATTGTTAATGTTAAGTAATGTTTCATGCAATTTTTTTATTGTAAATGATTTTCTCAAATTTGTTGTAGCACTGATATCTTTTTTATTAATTATTCGATACTAAAATGAAAATATTTATATACGATTGTCAAAATGTATCTAATTATACTATTGCATCTGTAGGACTGTAAAGCTACTGATAAATCAGCTGTAGCAACTTGCTTTTCGATTGAATGTGCCAAACGAAATGGTCACCACCCAATTAGATATTGTGCTGAATGTGTGGTGACTTACCACAACGACGAGCAAGGAACAAACCATATGCTTCATACAACAATACCTTCGCCTTGGGTATGGATCCAGAAACACAATCTTATATGGTGGAAGCTGTTGTAAGGTATTTATTTATTTTTTTATATATTCACATCATTTTCTTTATACAGCTTTTGAGTATTTTATAGACAATTTTTTAATGTATCTGTGTAATATTTAGAAAAAATAATAATAAAATTCATGTAAGAATACAAACAATACATTAAAAGAAATATGTAATAATACAAAATACAAATTTTATAAAATGTTGAGAGAAAAAAAAAAAAAGGAAAAAAATAATATACATTTGAAAAAAAAAAAAAATTTCCGATATTTTTTTTTATTATACTTTAATTTTAAAGCTCTTTTTTAAAGAGAACTTCTTTAGGAGTTTATTTAAAGTTTTGAAATATTTAATTAAATACTGAAATCAATTCTAGTAACTTTTATTGATGATTACTTTTTTACCGATTTCTAGCCAACTTTGATATAATATATTGCTATAAACAGTATAGTTACTTGTTCAAAGTTTTTAAATTATATTAATAATATTTGTAGCAAATAAAGAGTTGATATGAGTTTGATTAAATAACATTTTTTTTTTTAATTATTCACTACCTTTATAGAATTATTGGTTTTAAGTTTTTCTTTTGCATTATTCTAAAGGCTTTATTTATTTTGTTCCATGTCTTGTCCAGTTTGCTCCATGAAGCAGAGCCTGTTAATCAAAAACACAGCCAAGAAACAACTAATGGGCAAGAGGATGGAGAAGAAAGTCGAGAAGCAACCATTGTAGAAGAGCGCCAGTTGTTGAGTAAATATGGTATTTGGCTTTTAGTTGGTCTGTGCACCCCAAATGAACACACACCTGATGTAAGTACTATTATTGTTATTATTATTTCATTTTATGGATGTCACTTTATTTCATGTCATTTAACTATCAATATTATTTAAAAAAACAACAATGATTTATTTAATTTATTTTGCACTCTATATTTTGATGCAATAAAATAATTTTTAATTAATAGCTGTTACATGTATATATTGCTATATGTACCAGTATTATCATAAAATGTATTAATATTATTTTACATATTTAGATTAGGATGCAAAAATAATTTTCATGAACGTAACAAATTTTATATTTTGTAACATCTTGTGTATAAATATATTTATATATATGGGCAGAATTGATAATGTTTTATTAAATTTATTAATTATTATTAAATGTATTTCATCGCATTTTCTAGGAATCATTAGGCAGACTGCTGAGTATGCTCTTTCAGTGGTTTCATTATACTGCTTGTCTGCCCGATGGTAGGTACTTTTTACTTTTGAAAATACTTATCAACTTCTATTTTATTTTTTAACAATACTTAAAACAATATTGCTTTTCTAGTTCATGAGTTGAGTGCTCTAGAACGATTAAAGAAAGAGGTAATTAATTATTATTTAATATTTAACAAATTTTGTATACTTGAGTTTGAAGATTTAAGTACAGAATTTATCTAAAAAATTGCAGTACATTCATGGATGGCTAATGGAAGTAGTGAAAACACACTTTGAAGTGTTTGTGTCTTGCTTTTGCTTCCACATCCTTTAGACTATGCAAAAGTTGGAGGCCATTGGTAAGTTTATCTTTTAATCAATTTAAATTTTTACATAAATTATCCCTTAGTTCATTTCAAACTAGTTATTTATTAAATACAGTAACTTCTTTTTAATCCGGCACATTTTAAGGAATTTCAAAGATAAAGCACTTTAAGATGAAAATTTAAACATGTACATATTAAATGAGTAACACTGTACTGAGACCGAACTGACAGTTACAATAAGTAGTGGGCAAAAATGCTAGCACCATTGTGTCGCCATCTCAACAAGTGCTTGAATCCATGCTAAAGTTAATGTCGAACTATTGAATGCCGGATTAAAGAAATGCTACTGTAGTATTTTGCTGAATTGGTATGTCGATTTTTAGCCTCTAATGAGATTTTTTTTTTTTATTATTTCCTTACTTTATGTATTGAAAATATATTAATAGCTCATAATTTGCTCTTTTGTTTTATTATTACCTATTGTTTTAATTAATAAAAATTCTTTATCTAGTATATTAATATACATTAAACATGGTGCAAATTGTTGTAGTCCTTATAGCATCTGCATCTGCATATTTACTTATTTAATTCTTTAGAAAATTAAAAATAGTATCTTCATTTATAATTGAATTTTGTATATTATTAATTTATAAATAAGTAAAATGACTGTAGTAAGATCCTTGATGTTTATTTTTGTCTTTTTTACATGTTAATCATAATATGATGGCTGTAGAATTATTTAAAACATTATTTAGAATTTTATTTGTGATTTATTTTATTTATTTGTTCTTAAAAATTTCAATAAAAGTTTTTAATATGATAGGGAATCTTGGCCATCTTACCCTGTTCAAATTAAGGAAGGTCTGAAAAGATTAATTTGTCTTGCTCCATATGATATTCTTACTGTTGAAGTAAGTACTGGACCAATTAATGTATATTCAACAGTTAATAAACTAAGGCAACTCTTAACAGCTCAATTTAAATTATCGAACAAGAATATATTATTTTAATGGCTAATTCTGATTATTTTAATTTTTTAACTTAGATGATTATTTTAATTTATAACTCTTAAGAATGTAGAAGTAAGAACTTTTTGTATTATAAATTGTAAAATAGGTAAAAAAATAAAATGACATGCAGTTTAATTGAATTGAATTATAATTTATATATGAAACTTTTAATCCTACAAGTATTGCTGTGTATTTCATAACCCTTAATAAGTCAAAAACTAGAAATGCTTCAAATGCAAAAATAAGAACTAAGAATAATAAACAAGTTATTGGATTTCAAGTAAAGTTTTTGAAGAAAAAAAAAAATTACTGTATGAAAAGTTAGATTCTGATCATTCTTGTAGTGATACATGAGTCTCATATTTACCATTTTGTTAATGCTCAATGGAAATTCTTTCAAATTAAGGACCTATCATTCTACTTTAAATGAATTATCCAATTGTGTATTTTTTCCTACTCATGATCTAGTGGCAAACGTGTGTGCAGCTAGTGGGAAGGAGGGTCAAAGTTCGACTACACTGGGGACATTGCTGCAATCAGTGCTTTCAGAAACGAGGGGTCTCGATAGCGATTGTGACAATATTGGAAGAGTGTCTCTCATCGATAGTTAGGTTAAGATGGGAATTTCTTTGGTTTTCTTCTAAATGACATGCAAATACCTATAAAAGTCCTTCCAGAAAGCACTTTCCTCCTTTTATCGTCCGTCGATGATTTCTTCGTGATATACATGAGGCCCACGATGTTCAACAAAAAAAAAAAAAAAAAAAAAAAAAAAAAAAAAAAAAAAAAAAAAAAAAAAAAGTTTAACTTTATAATTTATATAATATAAAAATAGGCAAGGTCCTCTTCATATTTCATTTTCGTAACGTGCTATTAAACTATTTGTAAACAATGGAAGAACTAAAATTTCTGAAAAAACAGGATATTTCAAATATATTTAAATGCAGATAAGAATTGAATTTGATATAGGTTTGATTAATTGTCAAGACTAACTCGTTCAAAGGTTTTTATTATTTACTGATGTTTTCCTTTATTAAACTGTTTTCAACATTGAAAAAAAGTTTAAAGGAATAACAAGTTCTCATTTATGAAATTATTGATATGCCTGAACAAAATATGTGGGTTTTAAAATTTTAAATCGAAAATTGTTTTTAATTATTCACTTTCAAATTTAATTAACTAAGAGAAATTTATTGTAACATATTTTTTTTTTTTTGCATAGGTATGGGAGTACATTATGCCTTATTGGATGGATGCTCTCAGACATGAAGCAGTTGAAGCTGAGTTCAATGATCTTAAAAAATCCTGCTGAGGTGAATTATTCTATTTTTCTAGAAATTAATAATGCAATACAATGTTTTTTATGAAGAATATTTTAAATCATAAAAGATGTATGATTTTATTGGATTGGTCCAAAAATAATTATGGTTTTTAACTTCAACTTTAAAGCAGTAGATCTCAGGTTGGAATAAAGTTTGTTAATGTATGCAATTTATTAATATATCAGCATTATATACATTATATTTTATAATGTATATAAGACCAATGAATTCTTCAAAGGCCTTTTCAGTTGCTACTTGATTGTTGAAGACCTTCTGTTGCTGGAAAGTGCGAGGTTCTTGCAAAAGTGATAGTCGGTCGAGGAGAGGTTTGGTGAATAAACTGGGTGAGGTCGAGTTTCATATCTCAGTTCATTCAATTTCTGCACACTAATTTGTGAGACATACGGTCTGGTGTTGCAGAAAATTGTTCTTTTTCGAATGATCAATGCTAAACATAACTGTTGCATGTTTTCATGCATTTTATCGATTTCCTGGCAATACTTCTATGATGTAATGGTTTCGCCACGATTCAAGGTATTTTAGTGAATGATTCCTTTTGCCAACCACCAAACTGTAACTAGAACATTCTTTTGATGCAATTTTGGTTTAGGGAAGTCTTTCTCATCTTGATCTATGTCCAGCCACTGTGCAGAACGCTGTCTGTTGTTGGTTATTAATGATGATTATATATCTGATAATTAATCTTATTAATTTTTGCAAGCTGTTAAATCTAGCTTCTTTTTAAAAGAATCATATTTTTACTTAATTTTTATTTTTCTGTAGTAAAGTTCTAGATCCTGATTTGAGTCCTCTTGCTTTCACTGCTGAGCAGATGTACATGTTCTTGATAAAAAGATTTAAAAATTCTTCTGCTCCTGTGCAAGAACAAGCTTTATATTGGTTGCAGGTACTTTCTGTCTATTTTCTTCTTAAATAATTAATCTTTTTTATAATTCTTCAATATATGTAATTTATATTTAATTCTTCAATATGATATTAGAAGAATCGGATTTGGTTTTTAATTTATTCTTTTACTGCATTTTTTTCTTTATAAACATTATCATTATGTATAAAAATTAAAAATTGAGTAAATTATTTCTTAATTTATTCAAAATAGATGTATAATCTTTAATCTATAGCTCTTGAATTTGCATATGTACATTAAAAAAATATGAAAATAAATATTTTAATATGCTGAAATGATTAGCAACTTTAAAAATATATGATACAAGTAATCTGTTGTAAATATGATAACTATTGTTGAAAATAGCATTGTAGTTAGAATTAACACAATCAGTTTAATATAAATTCTGCATTTTAAAATTATTTATCGTAATTATTACCCAAATTCAAAACCTGTTTGTAAGCCTTAAAAAAAAAAAAAAAAAAATCCTGTAACGTTCAAGCATGCCACCATGAAGGCGAAAATGTTGCCAAGAAGGCAGAATATTTTCCAATCAAATCACAGTAAAAAGTAAAACGCCAGGCGCCAACGATGATAATATAATTCTGATAACCCTGTTTGAAGCTAGCACATTGTTTCCATTTAGTTGTTATCTTGTATATGATCTGTATACGATTAGAACCTGTGCTTGTCTATTTTATTTTTTGACATTTTATATTTAAAAAAAAAAAAGTAGTGTAAAGAGAAATTCTTATATATTAAATTTTAAACTACTGATGATGAATTTGCAGATCAGATTTTCCATTTTGGTGACGACATAACAAACCAGCAATTTGAGCAATTTCGAAAATAAAGCAACTCATTTTCGTGAAAGGAATAACTTATTTCATTAAATGTTTTTGTTCTCAAACGTAGGAAATATAAACTATAGAAATAAAAATTCTTGATTCTGTGCTAAAATATCTTGACTTATACGGTATTTATTGTTCTAAAAAAATTAATTGGTGTATTTCTTTAGATTTTGAGCATGCTTGAAGTACCAGTCCCACTAGAATTACTTTATTCCATGTTTACGGATGGTGTAAAAAATATGACTGCAAGAGACAAAAACTAAACCAGCTCCTCAAGCACCTGGCTGTACTCTTATACCACCACCTTCTCTTTGAACCTCGAGGCTCTTTGCGATCAGCAAGAAATCATACAAGTTTGATGAATGTCCCAGAAGAAGAAAACCCTCTCTTGGATGTGGAATATAAATCAGATGCTGAAATTGATTTACCGTGTTATATATTAATGTTGGATATCCTTATAAAACAAGTAATTAACAAAATTATATTGAAACTTAAAATTATTACTGATATTTTTCTTAATTTAATCTTTTTTGTCGAAGGTTCTTTTTTTAATGATTAAAAAGATTTATTTTTTTAAGACATGAATTTGATTTAACTGTTTATATATATTTACATTAATTTTGCTTTATTCTCACTCATTTTTTAACAATTTTTAATGAAGTTTTAAAAATTATTTATATTTTTTATTAATAATTTGTAATGAAATTAATTAAGCAATTATATCTACCTTTTGCTTTTCTCTACTTAATTAGTTCTCCAGTTATTTATTATGATTATTGTAAATTTAATTAATGTTAATTATATGTTTTGATCTTCCTTCATGTCTGGTAACCATTAGTTTATTGTTACAGAATATAAAAGTTAAGAAGAATGTATTCATATTAAAATGACCTCCATATTTTATAAAATTCTTTTTATAAGGATAATAAATTTCTTTAAAAAATATAGAGAATTACCATTGCAGTTTTTAGTTTATAATACAATAATTTCACTGTTTTTAGCTAGAACTACATGATATCAACCAGCATAAGGATTCGAGCAATCTGATGCTCAGAATATCCACGCTTGATTTGTAGCCTTGTTGAAGCTCCATGGGGAGGGTACTCATACTTGTTATGAGCCAACTGAGGGTAATCAGTGCATATTCTGTGAAATATGTGCAATATTTTTCCAACTGAGTCTTACTCTCATTGAATTCTTCTCACCTGTGATGGAGGTTTCAATGATTGATGTAAGTACTATCAATACAATGATTGATGTAAGTTTCAATATTTAAAAATATACTATATATATATACAGCATTGAAAATACACATTTTATTTAATAAAATTATTCTTTTTCATATTGCAGTTATTTTAAATTGTTATATTTTGAATTAATATATATTAAAAATAATATTAAAATATATTCTGAATTAAAATATCCTGAATCAATTTCAACTTGACTGGATATGACTTTGAAAATGTATGTCGCTACAATTGGCTGCTTTAATTGGCAAATAACAAAAACACCAGGAAACAGAAACTCGTAATTCATAGCAAAAAATAAAAATAATTCATTTTAAAAATGATAACTTTTATTTCTATCATCCATTATTTTATTAAAAAACTTTATCCAATAATTCAATTATAAAGTAAAATATTTTTAGTAGATATATGCTACTTATGTAAAATGTAAAAAAGACGTACTTTTTAATTTGATTCATATGATTTATAATAGCAATAATTTTAAAAATCTTTAATATCTGTTGTTTATTTTAATATGCTGATGGTGTTTTTGTTTTCTAATTAATTTTATTTTTAAAACGCTATTATGAAGTTATGTCAAAAAATTGAAATCGACTTCTATTATTTGATATGCGAAAATTGAAGAATCTTAAATAAGAGTTTTTAAAAATATGTTAATTGTGAATAATATACAAATATTTAAAAATGTGGTAACAAGAAATCTAATATTAATAAAATTACTTTATAATATTAGATTATTATATATTAATTAATTACTTTTTTTATTTTAAAAGTTACTTTCTTTTTGCTTATGGAACATAGGATTATTAATGCCTTCTATGTTAAATTATATCTTTATCTTGCTTTTGCATTTCAGTAATGCTTTATAATTTGAAATAAAAAAAATTAATGAGGTTAATTTGTCTAATAAAATATCTAAAAAAATGATTAGTAGACCAGGATTAGTATTATTTTCACAGAATGTCAATTTCAAAACGAACAAGTTGCCGGTTTTTCTTTATAGTATAAGCTTTTTGAATTAGAAATAAAAATGATTATTTTAATAACATTGATTAATAATAAATAAAAAAGTATACTGAAATTTTTTTATGCAATTCTTATGAATAAAAATTGTTCGATTTTTAAAAATCTTTCCCTTATTTTAATTTTTCATACATGAATTAATTGTTAAAATATTTTGCATAACTGTTTTTTAATTCTTTTCTAGTATTGCAATCAAATTTTTATTATTATTTTTAAAATTTTTTTTGATTTTTACAAAATTATATTTATATAATTAAGTAAATGTTAAATTAATAATAGATTTCTTGATATTTCATTAAAGGTACCCGGTGAAAATTTGTCTGATGAAAAGTTGGAGTCCAAACATCCTCGTGAGAGTACACCAGAGCCAACATTATCTGAAATTAAAATGGATGGAGAAATTTATTCAGCTTCTCCCCCACAAAGAAGATAATGCTTCCCATCACAGTGTTGTTAATTTTTTTACTGAAGAAACCGAAGACAGCGTTTTTATTAATGTTTCTTCGCCTATTAAAACTGCTACTGTTTTAGAGAGTTCTACTGAATTAGAAACTGTATCCACCTCCCAACAGAAACAACGGTTCCTGCTGTTGCTAAAGAAGTTACAACAACTGATGATGATGTGGGTAAGATAAGTTTTATAAGTTTTCTCAGAAAGAGCGTTATAAATTGAATTAGAAAAATAATCTCATAATTTTTATTTTTAGCTAGTGCTAAATGTAGCGTAGCTTCTCCTCTAGTCACAGATGAAAATAATATAGAAGTAACACAAAGTGATGAATCTACATTTTTGGCATACAACCGAAGGAAAATTTAAATTTACTTTTAGACGAATTACCTCCACAATTACAGCTGTTTTATTTGCTGCTGAAGGTAACAAAAATTTAATTTAATTTTTGATTATTATATATATATAATATATTTGTTTAATACATTTTGTTTTGTCTATTCATTCATTAAGACTTTCTATAGCTGAAATCTTTTGATTCATTTTCCTTGTGAAAAATAGATACTTGATTATGCACAAAAATATTGTACTATCTGAAATATTCCATTATTGAAAACGATTCCAGGATTTTAGAGATTTTTTTAAATATAAAAATAAGAACTGAGAGGTTTAAATAATTGTAGAGCATGTTGTATAGCAAGTGTTAGAGCAAGCCATCTAATTTTCATAAAAGTAAGCCTAATTAGGAACTAACTTTTAGGATTAGTTCCCTAGCATAGCTAATTCTAAAAGTTTTTTGTATTCAACATTTGCTTCTTCACAAAAAATTATAGCCTGATGGCCAATTGGTTAGAGCTCTGACCTTTGGTACCATGATTAAATGTTTAACTGCCTTTGGTTCAGGTTTGAATCCTGGAGGTGGCATGGATGGATGTTATTATTTCAAATTCTTTTTCAGAAACTCTAGATTCCAGTCTAATTAGCATAAAGTGTGCAAAAAGGATTGTAGAGCTACAAATCAAACAAAACATCTTCTCAAAATTATTTTAAAGTAGCCATATGAACGATAAAATTATGATTCCAAACTTTGATTTCAATAGATATATGATTGCAAATTGACATAGCTTATTTGATTTGCTTAACAAATTTAATGAAAATCTACAATTTTAAGGCATTGAACTGAATTTAATGAAAAACAAACAGCAACAGTTATTTCTGCATTTGTGGTACAACTTCTTTACAAACAAAATTTAGAACAAGGGAAATTCTGCCAGTTTACAAAATTTATCATCAGTAGAAAAATATGAAAACTTACTTATTGTCAGCACTTGGATTCTTTCCATTCTGACTTCATTTAATTACATGAAGATATTTTAAAATAGAACTACCAAAAACTGATTGGCTTTCTGACCACTTTTTCAAGTAAAACAATTTTCAAAATTACGAGAAATATAATAGAAGTAATTACAAAATAAAAATATAATTTAATTTTAAAAACAATTTTGGCTGTAAAAACAGATACCTACATTTTATCCTGGATTATGAGTTATAATACAAAAGCTTTTAACTGCTTTCCCTTCATCATATTTAATAAGAATGTAAGTTTAGTGCGGTCACAAATTTGTTAAGAAAGAAAAGAAAAACCAATTGCAATTAATGAATCACACTAATTGAAGAAAAAATCTGATAAAAATATGTCCAGGAAA
>BPLR01004543.1:0-73045 GCA_021605095.1 Caerostris extrusa | reverse complement strand
ATGCTGATAAAGTTATGATGCTGATGCAGTTTTGATCATGATAACCACTATTGACGTATACACAAAGTTGCTTTTCATTAGCACTCCAGTGTATTCTCTCTAACGTGACTGCGGCCGGATGGCCAATTGGCTAGCGCTATGGCCGTTGGTACCACAGACTTCAGAGTCAGGAAACCTGAGAGTGGCTTGGGGATGTTTTGAGTGATTCGGAATCCACGTTAAACTGCAAATTCGGTCTGTTTAGCCTCATATTGCACAAGACGACCGTAGAGAACAAACCAAACCAAACTCAACATTGACTAGGTTTGCTGCTAAAGCAATAACTGTGTTTGCAACTGGTTGTATTATTGAAGGACACAATTGAATGGCCTCTTTAACATTTAAATAAAGGTTAGTTTTTTGAATTTTAGAATAAAAATTATTTTAAAGAACGTTTGGAGTCGGAGATTTTAAACCGAATCTTTGTCCTCGACTCTACCTGTAAAGTCTCCATTACTGGTTTTGAAAGAAACAAAGGCCCTCATTTGAATGGTTGAAGGCAAATCTCTAGAGTAACATTGGATTAGAATGTGAAGATAAGGAAATCAGCTTTCATAATGAATTTTTAAGTTCTCTGTATTTGAATGTGAACATGCTTAAGGTAAAGTGATTACGTTTGGAGAATAGCAGTTGTGGCCAGATTTCCATTCATCATGTTCGAATGCACGTAAATGAGCGTTTGAGTGCATTGGATACATTAATTCCCATTAAACCTAATGGCTTTGAGTTTAAAATAATCCATTCAAGTTAATCCATCATAAAAGCTCAGTCATCAACGAAGCATTTGAAGTGAAGGCGGACTAATGCATTTGGTCTAATTTAAGATAAACGCATCTATGCCGTTTACCTATATAACATATAAGTATAACATAATATCATGCATCAACTGCATGAATTCCTAAAATAGTTGCACTATATATATATATATATATATATATATATATATATATATATATATATATATATATATATATATATATATATATATATACACATATATATATATATATATATATATATATATATATATATATATATGTATGTATATATATATATATATATATATGTATATATATATATATATATACATATATGTATATATATATATATATATGTATGTATATACATATATATATATATATATATATTAATATATATATATGCATACTCTCTATATATATATATATATCCTAGGATAAATATCCTAGTTCAGATAAATATATAGTTGTCCACTTTTTATTAACACGACGAAGCTCAAATCAATATAAAATTTATATACACATTTATCGATATTTTTATAAATGTCATGCTTTATAAAAATTCATTTTATATAAATTCAAATAGGTGTATATATGTATATGTCATGTTTTATAAAAAATACAGTTTATACAAATTCAAGTAGGTGCATATATACAGAAAATGTCTAATGTCTAAATATTAAAATTATTAAATAGTTCAATATATATCTACTTGAATTTGTATAAAGTGTACTTTTATAAAAATATCATCATTTATAGTACCATAGTTCATAAAAATATCGATTCATTTTTCCTGTATCCAATTTTATTTTTGATTTGAAATTTTCATCGTGTTAATAAAGTGGATAATGATGTATGATGGATATCTGAATTAGGATATTTTTAATAAGCTTTTTATTAGTTTCACCTGTATGTTTGTTTGTGTGTATGTAAATGACGCTTTTAGGTTCGATTTTTTGCCTACTTTAAGCGATCAGATTTAATTTAAACGTTGTAGACTTATCAGAACCGACGATCTTCTTTATATTTTGATAAGTTTATTGCTCTCATCATGATTAGGATCAACCAGGATTGCACTGATTTTTATTTTAACTTATGAAGAGCAATTTAACCCATGTAGAATGAAAGTATTCAGTTAAGACATTCAAACCTACGCCAGGACAGCGGCTATAACGGATCAGGAGATTCCCTGTTCTGGGAATATCTGGCTGGCATATTCGCATTCGCATTTAGTTCCATATTCGCATTTAGCCTTTGTTTTACTCACAATTAAATTATTGTAGAACTACTTCCAGTCCTCCGTACCGGGACCTCATTTAAATATTTATAGTTTAAAACCACTAAAAAACACGTTTTTAGAGTTAATCTATCTAAAGAGTAAAAAATAAATTAATAGTTTAAAAAACTAAAAAACACGCTTTTATTTAACGTAAATTATTTATTAATGAATATAAACATTTTTATAAGAAGCATTTTTGATGAATTGGTGTCATAAGTTTCTCATTATGAGTGTCAGCATTATTATGTAATACTCAAATTTTATTATCAAGATAGAAAAAAACATTTAATAATTTTTTAAATAAAAATAAATATAAATATAAAAGTCATTTTTTAAAAATGATTTAAAAATCCATTTATAAGTATTAATTTAGAGCAATTCATATCAGAAATTATTATCATTAATGAATTATCTCCTACAGAATTTTTTAGGTATCTTCAACCACTTCTAAAAATATTAAATAATGGAATTTTCTCATTTTATTTAAATACAGAAGAAGGAACTAAACAAAATTAAATAAAATAAAAATTATTAAAAAAACTAAATAAAAATTTATTAAGGAATAAAACTCAGTAAAATCTCAATATTTGTGTTTAATAATACTCAGTTTCGTTGCATAGCTTATGCTCACTTTGGAACTTAAACAATTTCTTCCTTTTTTTCTCTTTTTTAAGAAATCAGATTTTAAGGCATTTCAGGGTTTTTTGTTGTGAATGCTATGATAATGTTATTATACAATTTACGTGATGAGAATGCTGTTTTGGAGATTGTTATTCAAAATGGGAATGTTTCTAGTTCATTGTTCCTCAGTTCATATTTGGATCCTGTGCTGTATTTATACATACTTATATATATATATACATATATATATATATATAGTATGTATAAATACTGCACAGAATCCCATATATATATATATATATATATATATATATGTATAGAAATTAAAATTTATAGAATAAATAGCAATTTATTTCTAATAGTAATTCTTCATATTTCTACGAAGTATTTCTCAGATTCAAATTTTAAATACATTAAATATGTAGATATTTATGTTTAATTAAAAATTAAAACAAGGTTCCGCGTTAAAAACTAGATTACAATAACTTGAGTACTATGTTAAAAATGGACCTCTGGAATAATAAGTACGTAAATACCTAACAGTACGTTTGACCTACAAAACAGAGCACTAATAGATGAGAGAGAAAGGAGACAAAACATCATTTTTTTATTCTAAATAATGAAATCTCACAAACGAATATTAAATGGGTTTCACGGACTTTGTCCTGTATCCTAACAAAATCCAGTCTTCCCAACTGGGATCAACGCAGCTGTGTCATACGTACCACTTTCACAGCGAATGGACCCTACTAATGACACCCATAATTTATTCAAGGAGCGAGTGTCATCGTGGACTTGGATAAGCGAATTAGGTAAACTAGATTTCGTCTTCGAGTTCGCGTGCTATGTTCAGGAGATTAGATAGTATATCTTGGGGTCCCTTGTTATTCCCTTATGCCGAAGGATTGGGGTTCATCTTAAGTAAAGAAAGAAAATTTTTCCAACTCGTCTCGGAGGCTGTTCTCTGGGTATTTCTATTTGGTATATTCTGGGTATCTCTATGAATGATTCTCTCTCAGTATGTTTGGGTGAGGAATTTAAATCTTGCCTTAAATTACACGTGTAAACTTTATAATGAATTGTCGTATATTTTCGTGTCTAAGCAGATAAGTTTTGGAATTTGTTTCTAAAGCTAAATAATGGGAGTTGCTTTTATATACGAATCTGCTCATCTCTCTAAAAGTTTTAAGTAACCTAAGTACTTTCCATTAGTCAAACGCAAATGATGCATTGCTAAATATCACACACGCTTTTATTACTTCAGTTTAAATTTATTAATTTTATAAAAAAAATTAAAGAAATAAGTTATTAATGAAAAATGAAATGAATTAGTAAGGAAAATGAAATTAGAAAATGAGTTGTTTCATTTTCGAAATTAATTTTATTGCTAGTTTTCTCCAAAAGAAAGAAATCTGATTTTTGGCAAAATGTCCATTTACTGAGAAATGCTGAGCAGCCATGCTGTTGTTAAAATTTTCATCAGATGCGACCACTTGCAGTTTGAAATTTTCCATAAAAGAATTTCTCTTTTCGCTAATCTTTCTGACAAAAATATAAGGATTAAAAGTAAGATTATCGCATTAATCGCAGATCGTATACAAGACAACTGAATGGAAATAGTGTGATAGCTTCAGATTGAGCTATCATAATTATAACTCTCATGGGGTCTTCTGGACCTGGTGTTGGCTTTCCTGTACCAGAGGGATTAGTAACAACAACAACAACATAACTCTCATCATTAGCATTTGGCGTTTCCATAGGTCCCACTCAAATATGACTGTAGAGCACTCGTCGTAGTACGGTTGACAATCCTGCCTCGTAAAACGAAAAACATCTCCTGTCTCAAAAATCTTCTAGTAGGCAGACGGCCTTAGCCCATCATGTGGTTGTTGTTCCAATGAAGAAGAAATTATGGAAAGTATTTTTATGACATTTTAAAAATATATTTAAGATTGTATTTAAGAAATTTAAATATCAAAAAGTAAACAAAATTGTTTTCATATGATCTAATTAAAAAAAAATAATGCTTGTCGGCTTGGAATTAAAGATGCGCATAATGCTTTACCCTCTCTTTAAAATAAAAACGGTTATAAATTCTACTTTGTATCTAGAGTAACTATAATGAGCATTTAAATAAATAATTGAAAATAATATATTTCCAATTATAATTATTGTAAGAATAGTTTCAGTCCTCCGTACCGGGACCTCATTTAAATATTATAGTTTAAAAACACTAAAAAACATGCTTTTAGAGTTGTTAATCAAACTGAAAAGTAAAAATAAATTCATGGTTTAAAAAAACTAAAAAACGCGCTTTTAGAGTTAAACAAACTAGTGAAAAATTATAATGATTGATATCCAGCACCCCACGCTTTTAAAACAGTGACATTCATTTTCTCGTCAGTCATTTTATTCTTGTGTTAACAATTAATTTTTTTTACTTTTTAGTTTGATTAACTCTAAAAGCGTGTTTTTTAGTTTTTTAAAATTATTAATTTATTTGTTTTCCTATAAAAAGAAGTATTTGAGAAATGAATAGAAATAGAAATTTATTTTAATTAATTTACTCATTCATCATAACTGGCTCGACAGCCCGTTGTGGGCCTTGGCCTTTTTTTAAAAGATCCAGCCAGGCTGTTCTTCTCTTGGCCGTGGATCTCTAGTTTTTTATCTTAATAACATTAAAATCAGAGTCTAAACTGTCGACCCATCTCTTTTTCGGTCTTCCCTTGATCGTTGTCCAAAAGGGGTTACATTGAAAACCTTCAAAAATTAATTTACTAATGAATATAAATATTAAATAATTAATAGAAATGATTAGAAATTTAATGTAAATTATTTATTAATGAATATAAACATTTTTATAAGAAGCATTTTTTGATGAATTGGTGTTTTATAAGTTTCTCATTATGAGTGTCAGTATTATTATGTGATACTCAACTTTTATTGTCAAGATAAAAAAGAAACATTTAATAATTTTTTTAAATAAAAAAATAAATATAAATATAAAAGTCATTTTTTAAAAATGATTTGAAAATCCTATTTATAAAGTATCAATTTATAACAATTCATAGCAGAAATTACCATAAATGAAATATTTCCTTCAGAATTTTTAGGTATTTTCAACCACTTCTAAAAATATTAAATAATAGAATTTTCTCATTTTATTTAAAAACAGAATAATGAAAAATAAAACTAAATAAAATTTATTAAGGAATAAAACTCAGTATTTGTGTTTATAATGCTCAGTCTCGTTGCCCACTTTGGAACTTGAACAATTTCTTCCGTTTTTTCTCTTTTTAAGAAATCAGATTTTAAAGCATTTCAGGGTTTTTTTTTTTTTTGCGAATGTTATGATAATTTTATTATACTATTTACGTGATGAGAATGCTGTTGTGGATATTTTATCCAAAATGGTCGTATTTCTAGTTCATTGTTTTCCCACGAATTATTTCTCAGATTCAACATTTAAGTACATTAAATATGCAGAGATTTCTTTTTAATGAAAAATGGAAAACAAGGCTTTCGCTAAAACAAAATTACAATACTTTGTGCACTAAGTTAAAAATGGACCTCTGAATAATAAAATCTAACAGTACGTTTGACCTACAAGCAGAGTAGTAATAGATGAGAGGAAAGGAGGCAAAACCCTATCATTTTTTTATTCTAAATAATGAAATATCACAAACGAATATTAAATGGGTTTCATGAACTTTGTCCAAACAAAATCCTGTGTCCAAACAAAAACCAATTTTCCCAACTGAGATCAAGGCAGCTGTGTCTCATGTACCACTTTCACCGCCTAATGACACCCATAATTTATTCAGGCAGCGAGTGTCATCCTGGACATAGATAAACGAATTAGAAAACTAGATTTCACCTTCGAGTTCACGTGCTCTGTTCAGGAGATTAGATAGTATATCTTGGGGTCCCTTAGTTATTCCCTTATGCCGAAGGATTGGGGTTCATCTTAAGTAAAGAAGAAAGTTTACCAACTCGTATTGGATGTTGTTCTCTGGGTATTTCTATTTAGCATATTCTGGGTATTTTCTATAGATGGCTCTCCCTCAGTGTGTTATGGGGAGGAATTTAAATCCTGCTTTAAATTACACGTGTAAATTTTATAATGAATTGTCGTATATTTCCGTGTCTAAGCAGATAAGCGATAGAATTTTTTTCTAAAGTAAATAATGGGGTTTGGTTTTATATACGGATCTCTCATACTCATCTCACAAAAAACGTAAGTACTTTTTCATTAACAAAATGCAAATCATGCATTGCTAAATGTCACACGCTTTTATTTCTTTTAGTTTAAATTTATTAATTTTATAAAAAATAACGAAATAAGTTATTACTCATGAAACTGAGTTGTTTTATTTTCGAAATTATTTATAGAGTTGGTTTGATGCGTCGTCCCCCCCCCCCCCTCCAAAAAAAAAAAAAAATCTGATATTGGCGAAATTTGCATTTACTAAAAAATGCCGAGCAGCCAATTTCAACAGATGTGATTCCCCTGCAGTTTGAAATTTTCCATAAAAGAATTTCTATTCTCCCTAATCTCTCTGACAAAAAATATGATGATCAAAAATAAGATTATCAAATTAACCGCAGATCGTAAAAAAAGGCAATAGCTGAATGGGAACGCTCTGCTAACTTCAGATAGGGTTATCATAGTTATAACTCTCGTCTTTAGAGTCAGGCGTTTTATATTACAGTGATTTGATTGGAAAATAGCCCATAGGTTTACTTGCTTGGCACCTTTTTTGCCTTAATGGCGACATAGTTAGATACGATATATATGTATACACAATCCATTCACAGTAATGAGACCACCTGTCAAAAGCCAGAATAACCACCTTTTGGCAGAGCGGACCGATTGCAATTCGATCAAGGTAATTAATGATTGAAATGCTTTCCGATGCCGTAGGACATCCTTTATATACACTCCACTGCAATGTGCTGCCACCTGCCTTTTGTGATTGGGTATTTCACGTTGACGTCGAAAGTAGATGGTGGTCACATTAATAAGCCTGACTGTATATATATATATATATATATATATATATAATATATATGTAAATTTTCATCTTGGTTTATTATATAACTTTAGGCAAGTATTTTGAAGAAAAAAATCATACTCAGCTTATAAATAGATCGGTTTATATAGAAATTATATGGTGTTTTCTAACATGGAATATAACTATTAAAATTAGAAAACAGTAAAGTAAGTAAACAGTAAAAGTGCCATGATGTTTGTATTGATAGTGATTTCACTTTTAACTGTAGGCCCCAGTCTAATATGACTGTAGAGCGTTCGGCGTTCGTGTAGACAATCCTACCACGCAAAACGAAAACATCTCCTATCTCAAAATCTGCAACCATAAAGTTGTTGCTCCAATGAAGAAGAAATTATGAAAAGTGGTCTTATAATATTTTTAAAACTACGTTTAAGATTGTAATTTAAAAATTTAAATTTAAAAAAATGGAATAAATTTTTTTTATACAATCTAACAAAAAAATGATGTTTATTCGTATGGAAGTAAAAATGCACATAATACTTGTAGCGTTTTTTAAAATAAAAAGGGTTATAAATTCTGCTTTATATTTGGAGTAACTAGAATGAACCTTTAAATAAATAAACAACTCCATAATTTCCATTTTTTTTATCAAAGTTAATAGTTTCAAAGATTTTTTATATCGGTAAATGTTATTTTCAGTATACAAAAAAAAAAAAAAATAAATTCTAACTTTTACTATCAGAATAAACAACAGAAAAAAATTTTTGTTGAAAAATAATGGTAAATCTCATTTTTTTATTAACATTTTCCAAGATTTATGGCCCACATTTTATGCAGCCCAGTGAAATGTTCTTAAGTTTGATGCATTACGTCATTTTACATGCCGAGGAAAGAACATTCGAACGAAGCCAATGTTCTGTTTACTGGCCTCTCGAGTCAACATTTCTGGAAGAAAGAAGATTATACGATTTACATGGAGAGTTTTGCCTCTTTTCTCCAGCAGAGATCATGGCTGGAAAAAAAAACTGGAAAAGATGATTTGCTGTTCATAAAAAAAAGTTTGAATCTTGAATTTATTTTAATGCATAAATGTTTACTACGATGGAGGATTTCACCTCCATCTATCACGGAATATAGCCTACATTATATCTGACTGTTCTTTATAAGAAAACATAAATAGTATTTAGAAAACATTCTAAAGAATCTATCATTCTGGTAGAACTGGCTCAAGTGCATCATGCATACTGGATTCCCACTTTTTCAATTGATCTTCGTTTTATTGCGAATTCCAATTTTACATTTTAAGATACAACATTCACTTTACAGTAAAAATGAAACACCTATAATACCAAATACGTTAAGATGATGAATAATTCAACAACGCTATAGTTAAATAACATTGAATAGTATAGTAACTAATGATGATGCTTTTACACAAAAAAATTAGCTGAGAAATTTTTTTAAGATGAATATTTATTTTGCTAGATAAACAGCTATAAAGTCTAAAATAAATTCTCCAATAGAACATTTCTCAGGCCTCAATGAAAAAAAAATATAAAAAAAAATTTATTTTATCTAATATATCACACCACAGGGAGCATGTGACATTTGACTTTCGTTTGGATTTTTATTATAAGTGTTTGTTTTGTATTTGCCATATTTTTTTTATTTGTCTTATAGTTCTTATTGCCACTTTATTGGCATATATTATTGTTGGTTATTGATGTGAAATTATTTATAAAATCGCTATGAGTAGCCGGTTCAGGATTAGAGCATTGCATATTCAGGTCCATTTTAAAATATTGATCAGTCTGAAAAATAAGCATACTTTGGAAAATCAATATTTACAAAATGTAGAGGAATGATTGAAGATTTCAGAAAGATGGGAGAGGGATAGCCATGCAGCTAAGAACAGAAAGTTGTGGATTTGGTTTGGTTTGCTGCTCTACGGTCATCTTGTGCACACTTTGGGCTAATTAAACAGGGACATACAGTTTAACGTGTATTCCGTAACCATATACATACCAACGCCAGGATTCGAACATGAAGCCTGGGTATTAAAGGCCAGAGCGCTAGACAATTGGCCATTAGGCTGCAGAAAGGAGTGGAAGAATTGGTTTAGATTCTGGCTCCACGTGCTCAGTCCCCGCTGTTTTATCTCGAGACCTAGAAGTGTTACGGGAGTGATCCAGGGCTTATTTGAAAGTTCTTCGTGAGTCTGAGTGTTCAATACCCATCGGACTCTTTCACTGGGCTTCTCTTCCGTCCACTCTTTTGCTTTGCCGAACTTGTCTTGCCACACTGTGTGCACGCTGTCATGACTTTACACAGCTGGGATGTTTCAGTCACAGTTGCTCCAGCTAGTCGGGCTCTTACAATTTGGCATCTTTGAAAGTCTGACAAAAAAATTTAGTGCACACAACTTCACTAAAGCTGCTTCATACTACCATGATATAAACTTAAAAACTTGGTAGCTAAGATTACATTTTAATGCTTACGGAGCACATAAATACTGCCACTTTTATTCATAGATGTTTCCCTTATTTTGATAACTCCCTGTATATTTTAATACATTAACTACAAGAAATTTGATAAAATATAGAAATTATGTTTATAAAAAATGTCATGAGTTAGATTTCTTGACATGTACTCCCCCCCCCTTCTTCTTTTAAATTGAGTGCCAAAGCGAATTCTAGAAGTTGTACTCTTACAAAAAGTATTAAAGCATTATTTCAGATCAAATGGAATATCCTTTTTTTTTTTCCCCACAAACAAATTGTGCAATTGCTATTGCTTATCAATGCATATAGTCCCAAGCAACCGTGGATATCGTAGAAGAAAATATTTGCTTACGTGTAATCGCGTCGAGTTTGCACTCCGAAGAAAGAAAAACGAGAAACATAAACACTCCTGAAAGTCTCGAGCAAACACAAAAAGGCAAAAGTCCTTTTATCCAGAGATGCTTTATTCTTTGCTGCATTACGATCCTTTCGTTCTTATTATATTTCATTACTTGCATTCCGGCACAGGCGCTGCAAAATATGCCTTCGATCCGAGCTGCAAGGAATACAAAGCAGTTTGGCTCCCGGGGAAAAAATCACGGCCATTTGAGCACTTAAATTAAAAGAATAGAAAAAGGATTTTGGTGCAAAATATTCAATGCCTATTGAAAAGAGGATATTATGCATTTTTAAAATTGCGCATATAAATGATAAACCGTATTTATTTTATGATAAGAAAAACTTAAGTAAATATATGAAAATGTCTATTTATAAAAGCTGTTTTTCTTTTCTTTTTTTGAATTCACTTTGCTGTCTAATAAATCGAATGAAAACTATTTAGCAGTAATATTTTAAAATTTGTGATTTTATCTAATATATTTATTTGTTTCTGTATATCTCATTAAAACAAATTTTTGATATTTTCTTGTTGTTGTTTCTAATTGCACTTGGTCGGCAGTAACATCTAGACTTAGTCCAATGAACCGGTGTGATCTCCTGGAAGGGATGGGGGGGGCAGCTTCTGTTGGGATAGAGTACACTTAGTTAGAAGTTTAACTTGGCTGCTTGCCGTTGAAGAAGGAGGACAATGACTTTCGAGAGGACTTGTAGGGGAACTACCCCGCATTTGAGAATCGCATGAGAGAAAACAAGGAAAACTCTCATTAGGTTGTCCGACTAACAAGGCAAGATGCTGAACATCACAAACGCCCGAGTTTCCTCGTTTTTTTTTGAAATAGTGTCTACAACAAAGCAGCCAGTGAATAGAACCTCAGTCACCAGCGACGCACATTGTCAGTGAGCCCCGAGTTGGGAGGTATTTATTTTATGAGTTATTATTGTTTTTTAATTATAGTTACTATATTGTGTTTTCAGAATAGGCTGATCTAATGTGAAAATGATAGTTTTTATTTTAATTCAAGTTATACTGAGCCTCCAAGTGTTGTTTTATATTACACCTTAAATATAAATAACAATGAGATCAGCAGTGATTTAAAAAATAAGAAAATTTTGTCATCTTTAAATTGTTTGATCATTTATCATTATTCCATTTGGTGAATTATGCAAAAACAAGAAATGATATTCGCAAAATGTTTGATAACGTTAATTTACAATTAAAGGTCCCGACTCGTGACTCAGCGGTAGCGTGCGCCTCTGGTGAGTATTAGGACTGAGGTTCAATTTATTGGCGGCTTTATTATAGACACTGTTTCAAAAACGAGAAGACTCAAGGGCGTTGCTGATGTTCAGCATCTTGCCTCGTGAATCGGATTACCTGGCGGGAATTTTCTGGGTTTTTCTCCCATATGATAAGAAAATTCTGGGTAGTTCCCTCTGAAATTCTTTCTGAAAGGCACTGCTCTCCTTCTTCAGCGATACGTAAGCAGTCAAGACAGACTTCTACCTGTGGGTGCTTCATCACAGCAAAAGCTTCCCACGTCCCTCCTTCCATAAGAAATCACGGGTTCATTGGACGTCTAGATATTGCTGTCGACTAAGTGGGATAAGAAACATAATTATTGAAGAATAGAATTGAATTTGGACCTAACAACCGAGTGCCTAGAGTTCTAATGTTCGGTACCACAGGTTTCAGGTTCGAGTCCCGGCAGTGTCATATATGTTTGTAGTGGTTCGGAATCCACTTTAAATAGTAGATCCTGGCCTAATATGACTAGAGAGCGTTGGCCGTAGGACTGACAGCCCTCCCCTTAAAAGGAAACATCTCCTGACTCAAAATCTGCCAGTAGTCAGACGGCCTTGGCCCACCATGGGGCTGTTGCGCCACTGATGATGATGAGAATTTGAATTACCCTCTTATCATTTAATTTTAGCATAAATTCCATATTTTGAAAAACAAATTTATTTTATATAAAAGAGTCGGATTTTTAGACCGACTTCTTTGCGCCCTGGTGGCCGTTGGTACCACAAGCTCCAGGTTCGAATCCTGGAGGTGAAATGGATGTTTGTGAGTGATTTGGTATCCACTTTAAACTGTAGGTCTTTGTCTGTTTAGCCCTCGTGTGCACAAAATGACCGTAGAGCGACAAACCAAACCAAACCGACTCCTTTAAAATTGCTCGATCACCGAGTCTAAGTTATATTCCCCACTACTAATGAGAATTCAAATTTGTCACGGCATATTGTGGATGCCCTGTCAGCAGATCTCAAATCGGATAGTTGTGCCTTTCTAGTTACGAAGGACTTAGGTTAAATACTACAATAACAAATCAAATAGCATTGAATACATTCGATTTATTGACTTCCTATTAAATTGAAGGAGAAAATGTACTTAAGAAAGGAAAGGTAATAATGCATAAAATATATAAAAATGCAATGATTAATGCAAGTGTTTTACTTAATCGATTTTTGCAAAAAAAAGGAAACACCGGCTTAAAAATTAATCAATCTAGCTAAATGTGTCAGTTTAGGAAGCAAATCGAATTTTTTTCATCAAACCATATCATTACTCTAAAACCTGTCAGAAATATAAGAAACCGATTTCAAATCAATGAAAAAAGAAGAACCACTAATTACTTTAAAAAAATTGGGACATGGTCACATCGCGAGAGATGTAACGTTAAAAGGAGTTGAATTCTTAGGTTAAAAATAATATTTAATGATAGAGAGACATTTTGCGATTTTTAATGTTAAATAGACTACATTAATCAAATTTAAAGATTTCGAAAGATTAATCATGCAAAAATTGAATTTTTTTTTCTTATTTTGTGGAGTGTATAACTATAAAAAGTATTTATAATTTCATTAAAAAAAGAATTATCTTTCATATTATCTAATCAATGTTACCTTTTATTATCTAAAATGTCTAAAAACTTGTAGAGCTATCTATTTTATTTTATTCTTATTTCTATCTATATTGTGATTCCAAATTTGACAACATTTCTTCCAGATATGAAAAGTTATCTACTGTAGTTCATTTAAAATCTATTGAATGTACTAGATTACAGCTTATTCTGAGATGAATTGATCTAATACTTAAATACTTCAGCAATCATTTTCTATTTTTGTCCATTTTGAATAGATACGAGTACGTGGAGAGATGTCCTTTCCTAATTAGTACACTACTAACTGGAAAGGACTGGCGCTGTACTAACTGGCGCTGTATAAAGTAAATTTGATTGCCTATCATATTTATTTATTTATTTTTCTTATTGTTTATCTCCCTATCTGATGCTTGTTAAAACAATTTCGAAAATATTTCCCTCTACATAAAACAAGTTGTATTTTAAGTATCTTATTTAGTTTTTTAGCTTAAATTTAGTGAGTTGTCTTTTTCTGATAGTAGTGAGGAGTTTGAGGGCCAAATGACTGGCGATCGGTGCGATAGGTCGAGTACCGGCGTTGCCATGGATGCTTGTAATAATGCGGAATCCCCTTTAAATCGTAGATCCGGGTCTAATATAACTGTTGATCGTGGCACTTGGCTGACAACCCTAACTCGTAAAAAGAAAACATCTCATTGGCCTTGATTTGTCGCTCTATGGTCATTTTGCGCACACTTTAGGCTAATTAGACCGGGACCTACAGTTTAACGTGGATTCCGAACACCTCACAAACATCCATACCAGCGCCAGGATAAGAAACTGAAGCTTGTGCTACCAAAGATCAGAGCGCTAGTTATTTACCCACCATGGGGCTGTTGCGCCAATGATGATGATGAGGATGATGATGATTGTATTGTAAAAGTCTCTCGGTAGTCCTCTTGATCAGCACTACGTCTACTAACAAATAAATATCTTTTACTTATTCAAGTTTTCTTACGTTTTAATTCTCTGAAATGCTCTAACACCGAGTTTATAGGTTTAAAAACTAAGCACTTTCTCTGCCGACCACTTGAGGATGTGCCGGTCGTTATTATCCCGCAGTAGAAATGGGTTTATCTCAGAAGAAGACTTAATTTTTACGACAAACAGGATTGAAAAGTGATAAGGAAACATGATTATTTGTACCATACTGGTTCTTCTTCTTCATGGGCATAACAGCCTCATGGTAGGCCAATACCGTCAGATTACTGACAGATTACTTTTAAATGGGATTGGGGAATGTTTCTTTTTACGGGGAGGGTTGTCAGCTCTACGCTGTACGCTCTATCGTCATATTAGACAGGGACCTATGGTTTAAAGTGGATTCTGAACCACTACAAGCATCTATAGATACGCAGGGACTCAAATCTTAAACCTGGGGTATCGAACATCAGTCCCTCTGCCATCATGCCCCATCATAATGATTACTAAGTTATATTTTGACCTTTCCTGAATCTTTTGACTACGCGCCAGCGAGTGATAGGCACTAAAATTAAATTATTATTTCCTGAATATCTCATTAAGCGCTGGCATGTGATGTGTAAAAATATAGCAAAACAATGAAAATAAGTGACAAAATGCATTATTTTTGTCGGATTACTTTATGAATAACAAATGTTGATAAAAATGAATCATTATAACTTACAATGATATACAATCGAAATAACACGGGCAATTAGGGAGAAATGAATTCTTCACTGCTGTCATGATTAACATCACTCGTGTACGCATCCTAAAGTTCAACCAACAACTTTGCAATTCCATCACCTGTTAGAGGCCTATTAGGCGTGGGGGAGGCGGCGTGAAGGCCCTTCAGAACTATCGTTTCTACAACTTATTCTGCAAGACATTTTTTAATAACTAATAAAGTTAGAAATTCAAAACCACATACCTTTACAACTAGTTTCTAACTTACACTCCACTCAAATACCAACAGACACACCTAAAATATATTGCCGATGTAAAAGGAGACGAAACGTTGAGGCACATCTCTACCCGCGAGAATGCATCAATTGGGTATTGAAACATCGCTCCATACCACGCACTGGCGCGAGATCCCCAATGAAAGGGTTAAATTATTCCTTGTTGAAAAGAATATTATTTTTTTCACTTCATTTCATTCACAATTTTGCTATAGCGAAACTATACGTAATGGAATAAAAAAGAAATAGATCTTAAAATATATATTTAATAAATTGTAGTGCGCAAGTTAGGCTAGCAGATTGTAACAGGTGAGCAGAAAAGTACATAGGCTAACACATAGATGGCTCTCCTAGTATTAAATACATATGATTTTTACTTAGCTCTGACCTTCAAAAGACACGTGTATAAATTTGACAGCTGTTGCACTATTAGTATGTGAGTTACAGCATTTTTAGTGAAGCAACTTTCGTTAGTTTGAAAAAATGAATAAAAAGGAATTTCATGTGTTAATCAAGCAATGCTTTTGGCGAAGAAAATACTATTGAAGCCAAGGCTTGGCCTGTTAAGCATTATTCGGACTTTGCACCAGGAAAATAAACCGTGGAGAAGTGGTTTGCTAAATTTAAACGAGGCGAAATGAGCACCGAGGACGATGCACGCAGTGGACGCCCCAAAGAGGCTGTTACCGAAGAAAACATCAAAAAAAGTCCATAAAATAATTTCTGATAAACGTAAAGTGCAGTTGATTGAGATAGCTGAGACCCTAAAGATATCAAAGGAACGTGTTGGACATATCGTGAATGAATATTTGGATATGCGAAAGCTCTGTTCAACGTGGATGCCGCGCGACTCACAATCGACTAAAAACAACAACGAATTGATGATTCTAAGCTGTGTTTGGAGCTGTTCAATCGTAATAAACCCTAATTTTTGCGTCGATATGTGACAATGGATGAAACATGGCTCCATCATTTCACATCGGAGTCCAATCGACAGTCAGCCGAGTGGACTGCACGTGATGAACACTAAAAGGCTATAACTTCACTAAAAAGACCATAACTCACATACTAATAGTGCAACAGCTGCCAAATTTATACACATGTCTTTTGAAGGTAAGGGCTAATTAAATATTATAAGGATTTAATACTAGTAGCTCCATCTATGTGCCAGCCTATGAACATTTCAGCCCACCTGTTAACTGGATGTGGCTGGATTGGGTTACTTGCGGCACAGGTTGAAGAAATCACAGCTTTATTTACACACGCAAGAACATCACTCACATATAATTAGGTATAATCAATATTTAACACGTTTAAAGACTGATAATTATAGATTCGTCGAAGTTCTGCACTTCTAAGCCAAAAACCCCATTACTCAGCTGAGCGCAGAATGCGTGAAATATATTTCCTTTCCGGGTAAGAGTCTGTAGACCAACTAATGTGTCGGCATGCGCTAAATATATTTCCTCACCGGATGGGAGATTATAAACAAAACGTTTTTCAGCGGGAGAGCAGGTTGCGCTGTACTTCCTCTCGGGTGAGAGTCTCAAGATTATTTAACGTTAATGCCAAAGGGGGACGCTTTTTTTTCAGTGTAGGAGAAAGGAAGATTGTGTGTAGGCGTGTGTAGGAGAAAGCAAGGTTGAAAGACTGATTTAAATTTAAATTTAAAAAGCAAACATTAAAGTAGTTTTTGTAGGTATACATTAATATTTACTACACTTACCGAAATATTAAATTAAATTTTTTAAAAAAATCGGTTTTATTTGTTTGGTCGCTCTACGGTCATCTTATGTACACTTTGGGCTAAACAGACTGGGACCTACAGTTTAAAGTGGATTCCGAACCACTCACAAACATCCATGCTACCGTCAGGATTTGAGCCTGAAACCTGGAATACCACAGGCCAGAGTGCTACCACTTGGCCACCAGCCGCAGACAGATCGGTGAGTAAATAAAAGGTGAAATTTAAAAATTGAAAAATTTTTTTTGAAATTTCTATTATATATTCTTCCTCATACAATGAACGATCAATTTGAAATATAAACATACTTATTGCAAATTACCTTCAAAATGCAAAAATTAGCCTTTAATAAAAAAAATGTAACAGTAAATGGTGAAAGTGACATTTATATGCAATGCCAGAGCAAATAAATCCTGCGTACGTCGTAAAGTATCAGACAGATGTTGCCAAAACACTTTGACATACGACCATCTTCAAGACTTTCATAAAATTCTTTTCATAAAAGTTATGTTACTTTTGTTGGTGTTTGTAGTTTGGATCGTTGTTGCAAGAAATTTATTTTAAGAAGTTGCGGTTGTAAAGAGTAGAACTTTTATACTCGCATCCAAAAACTTTTCGCATTTGATTTTCTTACTAGATCATCCATTTTCAAAACAAAAATCGTTTCGTTTTCATTTTCATTTTCTATGATATTTAATGCATCATTTTTAAGAATCCTATTTAATGTTTATATGTTTTGAACAAAAGAGATTGCAGAAATATGAAAATATATTCATAATTAAGTATTCTAGTAAGTAATAAGTAATAATATTCCGAATAAGTTAAGTAATAAATAATAATATTCAGCAAGTAATCTTTAATCCAGCACGTTCGGGATCACGGCTTACCAGACAAAATATTTTTCCTGAATATCAAGCGTCAATGTAGTTTAAAAGATAAAAAAAATAAAAACTCTAGGCTCAAAGGTAAAAAACTCTGGGCCCAACTCGTGATTCAGTAGCCACCTGCATCATTGGTGAGCATTAGGACGAAGGTTTAGTCCTCTGGCGGCATTGTTGTAGACACTGTTTAAAACAAGTAATAAAATAAATTTTTATTTTTGTTACTTGTTTTAAACAATATCTACTACATGAAAAAAAAAAAGTAGGAATTGACTTTAAAATTCCTACTTTTTTTTTTTTTCGCTCTATTGAAGAAAGTCCTTTATAAATAATTTTCATTCATTTTTTTTAAGTTTACCTGGCTCCATCTATTGGTAGATATATACAACTTAAATCTAAAAAAAACTAAAATCAATTAATTAAATTTAATTACTGAATCAATATTTGAAAAACTGTATTACCATCAAGTGTCATCCACTACAAGTTTAAAAAAATGTACTTGAACGTGAGTGGACGAATAAAAAGTATTTTATGAATGACAGAAAATTTGAACAAGATATATATAGGGAGAGTGTGAGTTAATAGTAGGATTTGAAAAAAAAGGAAGACTCGAGAGTGTTTGTGATGTTCAGCATCTCGTCTCGTGATTCAGACTACCTGGTTTAAGTTATCTTGATTTTCTCCCAAACCATACCCAAACACGGGGCAGGTCCCCCTAAAAGTCTTACCGGAAGACATTGCTCTCCTTCAGCTACACGGAGCCAAGTTACAATAGACTTCTACCTACGGGTGCTCCATCACAACAGAAGCTGTCCTCGTTCACTCAATCCATGAGTAGATTACTCATGGGATGTCCGTCCCACATTGCAGGACTCTGAGGATTAGGCACAACTCAACAAAAACTCAACACAGCAGAACGAAAATTTAAACGATTAAGAAATTTAAGGTGCTTCTGACGAATTATAACCATTAATTATTAGAGTTAGGAAAATATGGTCTTATTGCGTGTAGGCATACAAAAATACGTTAGAGATTAGTGTGCTTCGATAAGAAAGCCAATTCATCATAAATAATTGATAATAACGGCATAATTTACCAGGATAATAAAAATTAAATCAAAGAAATCATAGAAAACTTATGCATGTATTGTTGTAATATGATTCTGATAAGAAAATGCTTATAAACAGAAAGCAGAAAGTTAAAATTGTGTTTCGTACAAAAAATAATAACAATAACTCTGGGCGGATATACAGGTTATCCATAAAATTTTAACTAGATGTTTTGCATAATTGATAAGCATGTATATTATTATAACGGCAGTCATTTTCAATTTAATGTTTGATGAATGACCTGTTTAGAAATTTCAATTTCTTTTTGTGCAAAACTGTTCCATAACTATTTTTCAATGAAAAAAAAAAAAAAAGAAAAGAAATTTTAAAAAAAAATTACGTCACTTAAATATTAAATTATATAATCATTAACTCGTGAAAATAATTACAAATATTATGTATAATAAAAAGTTCGTAAAAATAATTTAAAAAAAAAAATTCAGATGGCGGTTTAGTGACTGTGGTTTCTGTAAGAAATTATCAAAATCTTAGAAAATACTGAGTTCAAACGAGAACATAGAGATAACCCGTCAGTTACTTTTAATGACATTTATGAAACTATTCTTACATGGTATGATATCAGCACAAAATTTATAGGGTATGTGTGTGGTTGCAAAATATTTATTGGCACATTGTTTGTTAAACATAAAAAAAAAAGGGAAATTTTAATATTCGTAGCTAGTAACCAGCATTATTGCTCACAATAATGAATATTATTTGTTGTTATTATGAATTCCATCTTTGTGGTAAAAATCTATTTAACCACAAAAATCATTTTTTTTTTCTTAATAATGAGGACCATTGTATCACTGTGAGAAAGACCATTACATTTTGGATTTTACATTAAGACTTTCTTTGACATTTTAGAACTTTAGACTGTCGCTAAACGAGAGGATGTGGCTTTGAGTAGATATCAGTGCCAATGGCAACACACCTGCTGTGCACTGTACGAGCATGTTATAATACACATGTATGATGATTGCAATGTAGCCTTTAGCCTTACTATATCTACAGGGTTCATTAAATATAACTTCCTTAACTGAATAGCATTTGAGCTCATCAAGCTAAATGCTTTGCAAAGGATGGAGATGAATACCTACGCGTCATTCGAGACACTGTTGGATGTTCGTTTAACTACCCCGTTAATCTATTTGCACTTTATGGATCATGATATCCTAAGTAACTATTGGAACTCTAATTCAATCGATGCTACGTTAGCTTAACGCTGTAGTGTCCAAAATGATGCATCACTTCAAATAAATCATCTTACATCTTTGACCTTGGATACATTTTTCCAAAATGAAAATTATTTGTGAAGAACTATTTTTTAAAACGACATTTTTAACTATTTAGGGAATTGCATCAGTGATTTTTCTTGGTCATAGTTATTTGTTACTTGATATTTTTTTAGATAATTTTTTTATTTCGGTTGTATCGTTATTTAAATAACTGAATTTTACAACTACTTACTTTTCATAATTTTGGTTTAGTTAAAAGAGATGGTTGTATTTGAATAAATAAATTATTTTTAAATTAATCCCTTCTTTTTTTCTTCCCTTTTATAGTTATATCTCAGGTAATTCTACATGAAGCACCTTGTTTCAATTCAGTTATTATCTTTTATACAATATGCATAAATGTTGCATTTAAATCAACAGAAAAAAAATGTAAAGTTAATGCAATTTTTCATTTCAACCGTTATTTTTATGTGTTAATAATTTTAGGTATTCTATTATTATTTCTGGTTTGCATTTTTGTATTTTTCTGTTAGCCGGACACATATTTCGCCAAAATCAGATTTTTTCGTTTCGCCAACGGAGCAACTAATCTCCAATATAAATAATTCCGAAAATAAAACAATTGATTTTCATAAATCAATTTGCCTATTTGATTTAATATTATTATTTTTATCACAAATTAAAGAAATATAAAGTAAAGAAATAAAAGCTTGCTGTACTTATTTGGCGATTATTCACCTGCATTATTTGGATTAACGATTATTCACAGGTCGATGCACCAACATTTTAGTGGTTAATGAAAAAAGGGGGGCAGTCGTAAGTATTTTTCATTAAAGCGCTGAAGATGGATGATAGTTCCTTTCGGGAGGCAGTGGATCTATGCCTCATTTGAACAATGGGAGGAAACTCGGAATAACTTCCTCCATTTTTTGAATTGAGCTGGAATTCAAAAATGATAATTTAAATTAATTTATAAAAAAAATTCCGCCATTAACTTTTAAAGCTAACCGTTAAAGTTAATCTTAACTTAATCTTAACTAATTTAAGTTAAGATTACTTTTATTTTAGAGTAATTAACATGAAGGTTTTCTAGTGAATGTTCAAGAAATCCTTGTGCTTTAGACACTACCCTCATAAATGACAGCATAAATTATTTGTTTAAAATATTTTCAATGTGTAATCTAAGTTTTATTAATCTAGGAAACTTGTTTCAACTATTGACATTTAAACACAAGAGGGAGAATTATTGCCTCGAGGTGTCAATATTTCCCAGCTTCAGCTCATAAATTATTAATTCATGCGCTGATAAAACTTAACATGTCAAAATTTGCACCAGACCCTTTTAAATAAACGATTAAAATTCTGCTTCAATAGGTAAGAATGTTCAACGAAAGTATGGATTTTAAAATCCTTACAGAGGAAGTGTCGATTTTAATTAACCTCTTGTTCTGAGATATAAAACTATGGTAAAGTGTTTATCTTTTTTAATTCCTACTATTAGCTCACACTCTCCCTATATATATCTTGTTCAAATTTTCAATCGTTAATAAAATACTTTTTATTCATCCACTCAAGTTCAAATACAGTTTTTTCAAATATTAATTCAACAATTAAATTAAATTAATTAATTTTAGTTTTCTTAGATTTAAGTTGCATATATCTACCAATAGATGGCGCCAGATGTAAGAGGAAAATTTCAATATTTATAAAGAACTTTCTGCAATATAGTGAAAAAAAGTAGGAATTGATTTAAATTTTTTTTTTATATTACTTGTTTATTGTCAATCAATGTTTAAATCGTTTAAAATAGATTTATCTTTGACTCTAATATTATTTGTAAATATGACACATAAGGTAACGCTAACTTAAATGGGTTTTTAAGTTACAATTTATTTTCTAAGTGAATCCTAAACCTATGTCATGCATAAATTATTTAAATAACCACAGAAAATTGTAACAAAATTAATTGATATATTTTTTTATTTTGAAAATTTTATAGTATGGTATGCTTTTGAAATTAGATTTTCTAAAAAAAAAAAAACTGTGCTTTCTTAATTTACTAAAATAACATATCATAAACTAATTAGTAAATATACTTTATGAGTGAAATTAATTGAAAATGTAAACGAAAAACAATTTATTTTGTAACGTTCTCACGAAACCAAGCGTAACTCAAACACTAATAAATATTTTGACGTGAAATTTCACACAGATGACAAGGACAGTGCCAGCAACCTAAAAAAGAAAAAAATTGAAATTTCATACGCCCTGAGAATTTTAAATTTAAAATTGATCTTACTTTTTGATACCGTAGTACATCGGATGCAATATCTTTTGTATACAGGAAATGTTAGCACATTGAAAATATAGCACGTGGTCCTAATGTGGATTGATAAAAGACGATTTTCCTTGAATTTCATATTATTTTTATTAATTTCTGCTTGCATTTTTTTTATTATTCGAAAATTATAATGAAACTTGCCATAATTCATCTTATGCTCATTCATTATATTTGTCGATTTTTTTTAGTTTCCAACAATTCTCAAATCCCATATGAACTAGGAAATTTGAAAAAGTTTACCTATGAGAGCAATGTAGCAAACCCCGTTTTAATGCACACTAGAAAACGTTGTATTTTCTAGATGACTATCAATCTAGTGGTAAACGAACTTAATAGAAATATAGCTGAAGGCAGTAGCCCAGATCTGTAGCTTAAGGGCATTTGACAAGTAAATATAATTGAATAATTTCCAAGTTAAATGACTGAAAATAAAAAAAAAAAAAACAAGTATTATAAAAACAATTTTTTAAAGTCAATTCCTACTTCTTTTCACTATATATTATAAATAAAGTCGAAATTTTGCGCTTACATCCGGCGCCATCTATTGGTAGATACATGCAACTTAAATCTAAATAAAAACTAAAATAAATTAATTAAATTTAATTAATGAATTAATATTTGAAAAACTGTGTTAACAAACTGTAAACTGTAAACTGTATTAAGTGTCATCCACTACAAGTTTCAAAAATGTATTTGAACTTGAATGGATGAATGAAAAGTATTTTATTAACGACTGAAAGCTTGAACAAGATATATATAGGGAGAGTATGAACTAATAGTAGGAATTGAAAAAGGGTTTGAAAGTGATTATTTAAGGCAATGAATAGCTTATTATTTTATCAAATATAATAACTAAAGTCTGCTAAAAAGTTAAACTTTTCTTATAATTTAAAGAGATGTATAAATATTTAATTAATAATGTTTTTATTAAGTTTTGAATGCATAAAAGTGTTTGTTAATACAGTATTTGAGGCGTATGTGTGTCTGTGTTATATCGGTATACTTCTGCGATATCAAGGCATAAAAACATATTTAAGCTATAGTTTATAATAAAATTAAAAAAAAAAAAATTTATTTTGATGTAGATTTAATATTGTACCTAAACTATTCAATTTTTTTAAATTGATTTATTATTGGTCAGGAAAATCCTATTTAGATAAAGATCATTTATATATTAGTTAGGTTTAGGCCTATATAGTACATGTGAAAATCTCCCCCCCACTTCCCGCTCTACAACGAAGTTTGGATTGTTGCTCGGCATTCATTGTTGCTTACTGTTGCGAGTTCTATTAAAAAGAAATTTTATGTAAAGTGAATAATTCAGTGTTATCCAAACAATATCCTCAACAATGGCATATATTGGTGAATGAATCACTATCGATTGTTCATACACTCTTGCAAATCATTTTATGTTTTGAAAGCATGTGATTGACTGCTTTTGCGAATTTTGAATATATATTTTGAATCATTGTTAAAAATGGATTTCTTTTTCCACGACGACGTTTTGTCGTTATTTTTCAACGTTGGATCTGTGTTTGTGTGGGGATTCTATCAAACACTTGAGGTGCACTAAGATTTCGAAACCCTACCAAATTATTGAAAACAAACCTGATGACCAATCTACTTTGATGATCGAGGACACTAACGTTATGTTAGACGACGCTACTGATGGGGAACGTAATTTGATCACTGTTAACAACGACGTCTTCATAGTTGCTACTGGTGCTACTGAGAGAGCTATTTCGAACATTGATAACAACATACTGGATGGCACAGTTCTTGTAGAAAAAAATATTGACTCTGATGAAAATAAGATGTTATTGGATATGCCTATTGACGAAGAAAATATTTTTGATATTCAAAACAACAACGTCGAACTGAATACCGCCGACAGTAACGAAACGGTCATGGACATTGGTAATAACAACTTCATACTGGATGAAGATATTGATAACAAAATCAATTTAAACATTGGTAAAAACAACGTCATACTAGAGGCCACTGTTTCTGAGGAAACTATGTTGATCATTGATAACAACAACATCGTACAGGAGGCTGTTCCTGAAATAAAACCGAATTCGAACTCTAAGGGAAAAGAAATATTATTAGATGTTGCAGAACTTCTGGGCAAGATTGAAGACAAAAATGTTTTCTTAAATAACACTCACGAACCAATTAATCGATCTAATATCTCGAAAAAGGTTATAAGTTTAAAAAAATTCTTAAAAAATTTGCCATCAGAAAATCAGAAAAACTAGAGCAAAACATATCTACTGTCTCAACAGGTAGATTAAAATCCAATCTAGTAATACCGCAAAATCGTTAAGATTGCTTTCTTATTTAAAAAAACATCAATTCAATTTTAAATAGAACTTTGCAATATTATATTCCTCTAATCAAAGCAAATGAAAGTATTTCACAAATTAGATTAAAAGAATCGGAAAAAAGAAACGCAATAAAAAAACAGGTCAAAGGAGATATTTAAACAAATAAAGAATTTGTCGAAGAAAATGCATTCTTCTCGTAAAGTGACAGTTATTCCTGCAAAGTGATACAGTCTCCAGCAAAAGAGGATCTACATTCAAAGAAATGGACTTTGCATCCTCCATCTGGGCGACAACCGAAAAATTGTGACAACGTCTCAAAACGAGACACGTCCAAGAAAAGAAGACAGTCTCCAGGAAAAGAGGATCTGCATTCAAAGAAATGGACTTTGCAACCTCCATCTGGGCGACAACCGAAAAATTGTGACAACGTCTCAAAGCGAGACCACCTCCAATAAAAGAAGACAGTCTCCAGGAAAAGAGGATCTACATTCAAAGAAATGGACTTTGCATCCTCCATCTGGGCGACAACCGAAAAATTGTGACAACGTCTCAAAGTGAGACCACCTCCAAGAAAAGAAGACAGTCTCCAGCAAAAGAGGATCTACATTCAAAGAAATGGACTTTGCATCCTCCATCTGGGCGACAACCGAAAAATTGTGACAACGTCTCAAAGCGAGACCACCTCCAAGAAAAGAAGACAGTCTCCAGCAAAAGAGGATCTACATTCAAAGAAATGGACTTTGCATCCTCCATCTGGGCGACTACCGAAAAATTGTGACAACGCCTCAAAGCGAGACCACCTCCAAGAAAAGAAGACAGTCTCCAGCAAAAGAGGATCTACATTCAAAGAAATGGACTTTGCATCCTCCATCTGGGCGACAACCGAAAAATTGTGACAACGTCTCAAAGTGAGACCACCTCCAAGAAAAGAAGACAGTCTCCAGCAAAAGAGGATCTACATTCAAAGAAATGGACTTTGCATCCTCCATCTGGGCGACAACCGAAAAATTGTGACAACGTCTCAAAGCGAGACCACCTCCCAATAAAGAAGACAGTCTCCAGGAAAAGAGGATCTACATTCAAAAAAATGGACTTTGCATCCTCCATCTGGGCGACAACCGAAAAATTGTGACAACGTCTCAAAGTGAGACCACCTCCAAGAAAAGAAGACAGTCTCCAGCAAAAGAGGATCTACATTCAAAGAAATGGACTTTGCATCCTCCATCTGGGCGACAACCGAAAAATTGTGACAACGTCTCAAAGCGAGACCACCTCCAAGAAAAGAAGACAGTCTCCAGCAAAAGAGGATCTACATTCAAAGAAATGGACTTTGCATCCTCCATCTGGGCGACTACCGAAAAATTGTGACAACGCCTCAAAGCGAGACCACCTCCAAGAAAAAGAAGACAGTCTCCAGCAAAAGAGGATCTACATTCGCAGAAATGGACTTTGCATCCTCCATCTGGGCGACCACCGAAAAATTGTGACAACGTCTCAAAGTGAGACCACCTCCAAGAAAAGAAGACAGTCTCCAGCAAAAGAGGATCTACATTCAAAGAAATGGACTTTGCATCCTCCATCTGGGCGACAACCGAAAAATTGTGACAACGTCTCAAAGCGAGACCACCTCCAATAAAAGAAGACAGTCTCCAGGAAAAGAGGATCTACATTCAAAGAAATGGACTTTGCGTCCTCCATCTGGGCGACAACCGAAAAATTGTGACAACGTCTCAAAGTGAGACCACCTCCAAGAAAAGAAGACAGTCTCCAGCAAAAGAGGATCTACATTCAAAGAAATGGACTTTGCATCCTCCATCTGGGCGACAACCGAAAAATTGTGACAACGTCTCAAAGCGAGACCACCTCCAAGAAAAGAAGACAGTCTCCAGCAAAGAGGATCTACATTCAAAGAAATGGACTTTGCATCCTCCATCTGGGCGACAACCGAAAATTGTGACAACGTCTCAAAGCGAGACCACCTCCAATAAAAGAAGACAGTCTCCAGCAAAAGAGGATCTACATTCAAAGAAATGGACTTTGCATCCTCCATCTGGGCGACAACCGAAAATTGTGACAACGTCTCAAAGCGAGACCACCTCCAAGAAAAGAAGACAGTCTCCAGCAAAAGAGGATCTACATTCAAAGAAATGGACTTTGCATCCTCCATCTGGGCGACAACCGAAAAATTGTGACAACGTCTCAAAGTGGGACCACTCCAAGAAAAGAAGACAGTCTCCAGCAAAAGAGGATTTTATTCGCAGAAATGGACTTTGCATCCTCCATCTGGGCGACAACCGAAAATTGTGACAACGTTTCAAAGCGAGACCACCTCCAAGAAAAGAAGACTGTCTCCAGGAAAAGAGGATCTACATTCAAAGAAATGGACTTTGCACCCTCCATCTGGACGACTACCAAAGAATGTGACAATCTAGAGGAAAACTGTTACACATCCAAGCAAAATGCCTTTTAGCTTAGAAACGGACTACGTATTTCACAGCTTGAGAAATGTTTCGAGGATTGCTTATGCATTATAAACAGAATCCTCATTTGCTTATATAGAGTAATTGAAATATGAATTGTGTTAAAAACTTCCAATTTTAATTTTTCTGACATAGAATCTATTACTGCATGTATTTTCTGGAAATTTATCATTAATTATTTATCAGAATAAATTCTCTTTTTTTTCCAATTTATTGTGTCGGTATTTTATAAAATGTGTTTTATTGAAAATTAACTTTTTAATTGTATTTGAAATTAATTACAATAATATGTATTTTAATTTTAAGAACCAACGTGTCACTTTGAATGTAAATTTAAATACTTTTTGTGAGATGGTTTGTTGTACAAAAAATGTTAAATTAATATTTCAGTACATTAGTGTTTTTGTCGCGAGTTGAGCAGGACATTGCACAAAAAGTCTCCAAAGGACGCCAAGCGGATGCAAGGGATTCAGAATCGAATTCACCGGACATTTCATCTCACCGCAATTTACAGAAATGTTACTGCCTTTTTTTAAGTAAAAATAAAAACTCGAACTATCTTGTTTTAGCTCGTCAACAAACGTCTTGTGAATCTCTCCGTTTAATATGAGAAATGGAAAACTGTTTTAAAATTTTTAAAAATTGAAACACTATATTTTTTTAAATTCCCCCCCTTAAAAAAAAAAGAACCCCTGTCATTTACTTTAAGAGCTAACAATTTAAATCTAAGTGCCTTGGACTTTATCTACATCAGTACCTCCACTGGAATTGTCATTCCAATCAAATTATCAATCTTCTAATGCAATAAAAAAATCTCCAGTAAACAAATCTCAATTTATCATTAAACCAATTGATAAAGCCTTCATCCCTAGACCAAGAACTCTTTAATTCTTCTACTTACAAATATATTAAAACAACTCTTAATGTAAAAAACCCATCAGCCTCAACAAATTCCTTAAAGTCAATGACCCTCCATCATCTTTCCTTACGTTAGGAAGTATCCAATATATCACCAAATTCCAATAGATCATTACTGTACCACCTGTGGTACCTCTCTATATATGAATATACCAGGCGATACATTTTAAATATTAAGCAAAATAGATACATAATTATATATATATATATATATATATATATATATATATATACGAAAGAAAGGTAATATAAAATTTATCACAAGCCACTGGGAGCATTAGGGCTGAGGTTCAATCCTGAGGTGGCGCTGTTGTTGTAGACACTGTGTCATAAAAACAAGGAGTGTATATGACGTTTGTGTTGTTCAGCATCTTGCCTCGTGAATTAGAATACTTGGTGGGTGTTTTCCAGATTTTCTGCCATAAGATGTTCGTATGCGGAGTAGATCACCCTAAAGCCCGCCCTAAGGCACTCCCCATCTTCTTCAGCGTCACGGAGTCAAGTCAGACTTCTACCTACGGAGCTGCATCGCAACAGAACTTGCTCCCCCTTTCTCTCCTTCTCTGAGACCAAACGGGTCCTTAGACTTGGTCTAGATGTTGCTGTCTACCAAGTGGGATAAGAAAACAAATTTATCGCACATATATATAGTAACGTCTGGGATATAAAATATTCTTTCATGTAAGAAAAACTTTTGATTTCCTGATAAAACTGCATTTGATAAATTCATGCAACCTGAAATATAACTCACGAAAATGGCTTTTTCGCGTTATGAATAATTCATGAAATACCAGAATAAGAATGGAATTTGAGAATTTCGAAATCTATGTTTTTCCTTCGCGATATCGTATTATACTAGTTTGTATGTTTTCTTATTAAATATGTGTTTTATACTATGCAAATTTAATATATTATGCACGTGAACTAATATCAAAAGTAATGCATTAAGAAAAATTTTTGAAGGGATTAAAAAATACTTCGTTGTTTTGAATGACGGCTTAAAATGATAAACTCCAGGAAATTGGTCATGTTTTTAAATCACTAAAAAGACTTATTCGTAACAGATTCAGAGTTATCTAAGGTACATGCGGTGAATTTTCTCTCTGTTAATTTAATCGATGGAGAACGTTTGATGTGTTGAAATCTTTCCTGTCTTCAACTCAACTGAATGATTTTCTATCAATGCACCTTTAAAATGAAATCCGATGATTTTTCCAACTGAAAGAAATAATATCTTTGTAAAATTAATCCATTTGTATAATATGAGCCACATGTATTGAAACAAAAATAATCGTTGTAGACATCTTTATTAGGACAAATTTCACTTTATACCATGCATGTATAAGTATGTGGGGCCTAATGACCGAGTGACTAGCGCTCTGACGCTCGGTACTACATTATTCGAGTCCGGGCGATGCCTTGGCTGCCGGCGATTCTAGTGGTTCGAATCCATTTTAAACCTTAGTTCCCGGTATAATAAGATCGTAGACCGTTGTTAGGGTGTTACTCGTGCCCGTTTCATATCTTCAAGCTATACGTGCAGACTTGGTTAGTGCTAAATGAGTAACGTAGGTTCAGCTATTGCTAATAGCATAAGGATAATTGTCTCTGTATTGGCCTCTACATTAGACAAAAATTTTTTTAAATAGGTGTTATTACTGTAGATAACACAACATCTATGGCAAATTTCTATTTTAAAATGGCAAAATAAGATAATTATAAAATTCGAGCTAGAATTAATTTGAAGTTGTTTAGTGCTTTTACATTTTCAAAAACTATGTGTCATACACACATTTGTTTGTGCAATATTTTATATTCTCCACACAACTTCTGAGAGGTGCAAACTACACATAATTCATTGATATAACATTTCAAGAATATGTCCTAGTTATTAATATTCTATATACATGGTACCCAATTCAAAGGCTTGTATTCTAATAAGTTTGAAATTAAATTGAAAAATTAACTACTAAAATTATTATTGTACTTAAAAGTTATTTTATTTAGATAGGATTTTAAATAACAGAATTGCCAGTTAAACCGTATTATTTCAATAACTGGTATTTGAATACATATCTTCTTCTTCATTGGCGCAATAGATCTATGGTGGACCAAGACCGCCTGCCTACTGGCATATTTCAAGGTAGTTGATATTTTCATTTTCTCAGGTAGAGTTATGAGCCCTATGCACAATGCTGTGCAGTCATATAAGACCGGGACCTACGGTTTAAGGTGGTCTCCGAACCACTACAAACACCAATGGCCCTGCCTGGACTCCAACCTGAAACCTGGGGCACCGAGCACCAGAGAGACAGTCACTCGGCCATCAGGTTCTTAAGAACACGTTTAGAATCTATTAATGATATTTTAGTTGCAATTGAGTTTTTTTGTTCTATAGTCAGATCGCTGCGAAAGATTCTCTTCAAACACAAAAAGAGGCGAGGTATCCAGTTTTTGATATTGAATCAGATATCAGTGGAGCTCTAATTTAATATCCTGAACTTACAATAATGTTTAAAAATATTAGAAAGAAAACATGGTAAGAAAAGCTGCAATCAATATATTTAAGCTTAGGACACTATATTTCTACATTTTGTTAAATAACATTTAGTTTTTATTATAAATTAAACTGTTATTCATCTATTAGATTAATTCAGTACTTTTAAAAATATGGAAAGAAATACCACAAATTGATTGTTTATTGACTGATTGCTAAATTTAATTCTTTAACAGTTTCAATTGTGTACATAATTATTAAAGTCAAAGCGAATTTCGAAATGCATGGAAATCATGTTTGAATTTTCTTATTAGATTTGAGTGGCCTTTAAAACATAATGAAAGCTTTTTATTTAAATGAGGTCTCCGAAATGGGCTCAGCGACGAGTGAATTCAGTTTTCGGGATGAATAATTTATGATGTCATTGCTGAAAGTTGGCTCCGTGACTGAAAAGGTTTGAAAAAGTTTTACTTTACTGCGGGTATTTTGAATTTTTGATGTTTTCCTTTACAGAATACTAAAGACTGTTGGGACAGGCTTCCTGTTTAGTATAATGCACAACAATTGGAGTGGCCATTTTTTTTATGTTTAAATTATGGAAATACAAAAAAAAAAAAAAAAAAAAATGGAAAAACGTAGGAAAACGTGGTGGTGGAAAACGTAGTGAAACGTTGGTGGAAAACGTAGAAGTATAGTATTGTCTGAAGAAGTCTGTGCCATTGGTCGTTGCCGACAGCACTCTAGTCTTAATTTGGTGAAATATCTATGCCAATGGATTTGAAGGGGGAAGCATGTTGAAGGAATGATTTGGGTTTGGTTAGTTGTTTTACTGTCATGTTGTACTCACTTTGGGCTTGAGGAAATAAAGCAACAATGAATGCTGCAGACATTTGATGGAACATCCTATACATTACACCAATTAAAAGCAATATCTATAGGTTCTTCTATAGTTATAATAGGCTCCATTTTACTTATATCCATTGGCTCAATGAAGTCAATTGTTCTAGGTGTGAAAAGTATCGCATTCGTTCAATTTTGATTCAAGCCCTGTACTCAATTGGATTGATGATATGATTGGATTGATTGAATTATGATTGAATGATTTGGATTCGTCCTCTACCTTCTGCAATACGTCTCCTCGAATATTGCTTCGACTAAGGTATACAAGATGCAACCTTATTGCATATAAGACATATAAGAAAGGGTAATTGTATATGAGGAAACATTATAATAAGTATAACTAAGATATTCTGTATAAGAAAACATTAAAATAAATACAACTAAGATATTCTATGTAAGTAATTATTATAAAAATGTGCCAAATACTTCATGTACTTTTGGTTAAAGAGTCAAGATAATAAGTTTTTGGTATTGAATCAGTTATTTGCTGAGCTCTAAATTAATATCCGAAATTTACGATAATATATAAAATGTCAGAAATAAAACATGAAAAGTGTAGCTTCTTCCAATATATTTAATCTAGTTTATAATATATATATCTATTTTTTACTATATTTCTATATTTTTAAGTAACATTTAGTTTTTATTATGAATTAAATTTTTATTCATTGATTAGATTAATTCAGTACCTTTACTTATACAAAGGAAAATAATGTTATCTCATACTGATTGTTCTTAATGACTTCTAAATTTAATTATTCAATAAATTATGTAAATACACTCATGTCCATAAATTAAGGATAATTCAGAATCACACAGAAATTTAAAAAATAAAAATTTCACCTGTAGAATTATCACACACATCTTGAAGAATATGCAAATTACAGGAAACCACCAGATGCCGCGGATAGTATGTCACAATGACGAGAGTGTAAGAGAGGGGTATATAAGGAATAGTGGCAAAGAAGTAAAATTGTTCACAAGCGCTTTAAAAGCCTTTCAGTGCAATAACCGCATAGTTATGGCACAAAGGAAGCATTTGGATGATTTTTACGTGGTAGAATTATCGGACGACTGGAATGTGGACGTACCCAGCTGGAAGTATCCGAGGACACCGTTACGGTGGTGCAGGAGGGCTCGTTTGGGGGAGGAATTATTCTTAGTTCCAGAATTGACCTGCATGTTCAGAGTGTAACAATGACAGGCCACATCTATCGGGATGTCATTCTGGAACAACATGTACGCTTGTTTCGGATCGCCATGGGTGCTAAATTTCTGTTTATGGATGACAACGCCCGTCCTCACCGTGCAAACATTGTAGACGAATGCTTTCAATAGGAAGATATCTCCCGTATGGATTGGCCAGCATACTCTCCGGATTCGAATCCAATAGAGCATGTGTGAGATATGCTTGGCGACAAATTGCAGCCCGTCAACCCCTCCCACCTGTCAACCGGAACTTCGGAGGGCAATGCTTGATGAGTGGTGTAATATTCCCCAAGATCATATTGATAATTTGATACTCAGCATGCCTATGCGTTGTAAGGCCTGTATTGCATCGTCCGGGAGACATACTCCATATTAACCATCATACTAACCATGTTATACTGTTTTTTGTAAATAGGTTCTTTTTTGAAATTTGCTCCAGGGAGTAAAAATCACAATTTTTATTAATTATGTCAAACATATAGCATCTTTTTTTTTGCTCTTTACCTTTTGTTTAATAAATAGAGACTTTACAAATAAGTCAAATTTGTTTTACTTCTGTCTCTTTCTTTGCCTGAACTTCATTATCCTTAATTTATGGACATGAGTTTAATTATTTTAGTTAAAGAGGAATTCATGTTTCAATTTTCTTATTAAATTTGAGTGGCATTTGAAATATAATGAAAGCTTTTTTTTTATTTAAATGAGGTTTTCGAAATGGGCTCAGCGAAGAATGAATTCAGTTTTCGAGATGAATAATTTATGATGTCCTTGCTGAAAGATGGCTCCGTGACTGAAAAGGTTTGAAAAAGTTTTACTTTGCTGCGGGCATTTTGATTTTTTGATGCTTTCCTTTACAGAATACCAATGACTGTTGAGACCGACTCCTTGTTTAGGATAATGCACAACAATTGGAGGGACCCTTTTTTATGTTTAAATTAGGGAAACACAAAAGAAGGGGAAACACGTAGGAAGTATAGTACTCTTGTCTGTGCCGTTGGTCGCTGCCGACAGCACTTTAGTCTTAATTTGGTGAAATATCTATGCCAACGGATTTGAAGGGGGGAAGGCGGGAAGGGAGGAAATGATTTGGTTTGGTTTGTCGTTATACTGTCATGTTGTGCGCACTTTGGGCTTAAGGAAATGAAGCAACAATGAATGGTGCTGACATTTGATGGAACACCCTACACATTAGATCTCTTGAAGGCAATGTCCATAGGATCGTCTATAGTTATAATAGGCTCCATGGCACTTACATTCATTGGCTCAATGAAGCCAATTGTTCTAGGAGGGCTAAGTGTTTCACTCGCACAATTTTTACGGGCCTTGTACTATTCTATTTGCATATGACTTTTTGGATTCGTCCCTAACCTTCTACAATACATTTCCTCAAACATTACTTCAACCTTTGTTGTAGATAAGCCACCATTTAAAATTTCATCAAACACTCATGTTTTAGATTATGAACTGGACACGACAGCCTGGCCGAACATCTGACCAAACGTAGGGTTTGTGATATATGCGTTTTATTTATGACAGAGAAAATGAATAAGGCTATTTACTTGTTTGCTCGGGACTGGATCCTCACTTACAACAGAATGGTGATTTATTTACTCTTTATTGGAGGGCCAGAGAAAGCATGTTCTAATCCCACGGACTTTTATCAAGGTGCTTCTAGCTTTTAAATTTTTATCCTTAGAACATTTAAAAGCAAGAAGAAGCTAAAGCGTGTTTTTAATGGTTTTTAAGGCCTTTTTGTTAAAAATGTCTGGTCTTTCACCTTCGTAATTTTGATTTGTTTATATGTTCTTTTTGTTTCTACGTTAAATTGTCAAATTTGTATGGAGTGATTCCAATAAAGCTGTAGGTGACAACAACAACAACTTTCTGCATATGTCTTTTTGGATTCATTTCTCTACCTTCTGCAACACGTTTCCTCGAATATTGCTTACACTAACGCATTTAAGATTGGTAATACGAAAACATTGTATATAAGAAATATAAGGAAAAGTAGTTGTATAGGAGAAAACATCATAATAAGTATAACTTAGGTATTGTAGATAATAACTTAGGTATTGTATTAAGTCAGATCTTTAAGAGACTTCACTATTGATCTCTTCTCAGCATGACAAAAATATAATAAGAACAGCAGGAACTGAATGTGAGTGGCATATTCTACGCCAAATCCTCCTTAACTTCCAGTACCTCCTCAAAAATTCTAAAATATTTCTCTACACAATGATATATTTATATTTTTCAAATTATATAGCCGTGTCCGGAAGCTCTGGCTCCGAATGTCTCCCCCTGAAAGCGAGGAAACAAGCTACTTTATATCTCTTTGTAAGTGACAGCTGATCGAAAATGGCATCAGCGAGAAATATTTCATATCTATCTTTGATATGAAAGAAAACCAAATCGGTTGGAGCGAAATGAGACTGTTGATTCACTCCGAGAGTTCTACCCACACTGAGACAAACAGCTTTATAATTGGCTCGCGAGAACTACATGCTTGTATTATTTTCTCGTTTAGACGCGGCTTAAGATGAAAAACATTTCAGACTGGACATAAGGACGCAACTTAAAATAACACATAGTATTACTTCAATTTAAAACCGATTATGCATACCGATTTTATAGATGTTTTCACATCACAAGAGAAAAAAAATGCTGCAACACTACGGATGTTCGTAATGCAGTGCGAGTTTATGATTATATACATTATTATTAAAACTGTATAATTAAATACATTTTATGTCCAATTCCATTTCCCATTGGTAACGAGGTCATCTAGCTTTCAGGAGGACAGAGGCTGATTCCACTAGTGGCGTCTAATATTTTCAATTCAGATTGATGGCGATTTGCATAAGTGTCCCAATTCGGTCTGTTTGGTGAAAGGTTTTCTCCCGTGTGAATCAGTTAAACCTAAGAAATACTTTGGAAAGTTATTCTCCGGCTGCTTGTAGTATACGAAAGATAAACATAGACGAGCAAGAAAAATAACATCACATATGATGATATACAGGTATATACCACAATAATATACAGGTACCATAAATGATAACCCATAGATGACAGATGATAGATAGATATATGATATAGATATGACCATAGATATATCATCTATGGAAACCAAAAATGGTTACATAGATGATATACAGGTTACCCATAAAATTTAGAATTGAATGTAAGAACAAAATGCATCAGAGTAAAAAAATTAAAATAAAAATCATAGAATTCCAAAATATCATTTTCACTTTCAAATAAAATTGTCTGTGCTTTCACTAGACAATCTTTTTTAGAACAATTTTACATTATTTAATTATTAGCTCTTGATAGAAATTTAAATAAATATTATGTATTGAAAGGTCATGAAAGAAATTTAGAATATTATGTATAAAAAGTCCGGGAAAATTTAAATAAACCAATAAGAATAGACCGTGAAAGAAATTTAAATGAACTGATAAGAAAAGCTCGTGAAAAAAATTAAAACAAACTTAACGAATAAGAAACTTTGTAAATGGTCAAGGGCAAATAAAATAAAATAAATAAATAAATAAAATAAAAATTGATCAAGGAAACGAAAAACTACGCTCTCGAAAGTAATGCTTATAATTTTATGGGTAAAAACGAAAGAAATGCAGTTTTGTTATCGTTTTTTATTTAAATGAAAGCAGGAATATTAGAATTTTACTACGAAATAGAACTTATATCATACATTTTCTTTTCTCCACATCCGTACCTAGGGCCAGTTAGAAAAGAGAGAGTGGACCATCGGTGGACCTCTTGCAGACCACCGATGTTCCACCGACAATATATCAGCCCACCGACGACTTTGGAGAGGAGAATGTTTTCAAAAAAATTAATTTCATTTTCACTTTGAGATAAAATAAAAATAAAACACAAATAAATTCTAAAAATGGCTTTATTAAAACAGGGTTTTATTTATTAATTTCTGTAAATTGGTACATTTCAGAAGTGTTCTGCATGGAAGTAAGTTATTTTGTCACACAAGTAAAATAAAAATATATTATTTTGTACAAAAATATAATTTATAAATATTATAAACAAGAATTATTAGTTTTTATCCTTTAATTAATCAAAATAAAAAGCGAAATATATTACTGGTTTTTATATATTTGGACATTTAGTCATTAAGTCTTATGTTAATAATAATTTTGATTTAAATAAATATTAAAATATCAAAAATATGACTTACGGCTAAGAACTTACAGCAATATAGATTTATGACTTATTCAATTTGTTTTCCAAAAAGATGAAGCGTATTATAAATACAAATTACTAAGGATAAAGTCATTTTTCATACAAGTAAATTTTGTATTAAAAACGTTATCCATAAAATTTAATTTATTTCTTTACATTTCGAAAACAACTTTTTTTAAACAAACTTCCTTTTTTTTGGTTTGAGAGAAAGCTTTCTCAAGCAAAGTTATAATTGTACATAAAAAAAACCACTTATAAAAAAAAGGTCAATTTCCATTTCATGATCAAGAAAATTCAAAAGAAAAACCGTCATTTTTTTTTTCTGTTTTAAGATAATTGACTTTTTAAAACCATGGTACTTAAGTTGTGCTTAATGGTAATTAATTGTTTCAAACCTCTATTAAATTGTCTCAGCATTATTTTGCATGGCTAACTTCAATTATGCATTTTATATTGAAAAGAAAAAAAGTAATCATTATTTTCCACTTTCATGCTTTAAAAAATGGTTCAAATAACTCTCAATAAAAAAGTTGCTGTTTTTTGTAGTTTGTTGAAAACGTGACTATCTTCGATATTTTAGATCGTTTTGAGAAACTCACTTTGGTTTGAATTTTTTTATTTAATTATTTCTTAAAAATATTTTTTTTTTTCTTTTTTAAAGAAATAAAATAATAATAATTCAATTAATTTTAATAATATCAACCCAAGAGAATTGTGGCACGTTTTACTGACATATTAAAAAGTTTCAATTTATAATATAAAAACTTTCAATGAAAATAAAAAGTATTCATAACATGACAGTGAGTGTATATAAATGAATTTTTTTGTGAAAATATAGCAAAAACTTGACATCTTAAAAGTGTATTCTCTAATTTTAATAAACACTTATAATTAAAAGAGTAATGCCACATTTACTTAAATGAATGTAGACACATATTCTTTATGTCTATGAAGAAAAACTATAAATATTCTTATCGCCATAATTATAAGATTGATAATTGATAAAGCATAACTAAGTGAAAGTCAATCGAATCATTTAGAGCTAAAGTACAAGAAAAAAAAAGTATGTTTTTAACAAAAACGCCAAAAAGCTAAAAATCATTATATTTAAAGCCTAGGCGTTAAATCCATATTGAGGTGGATTGATACATGCATGCAATAATTATCGAATTTTACATTACAACAACACAGTTTCTTTAATTAAAATAATTTATTTTGTGTGGTTTTGAAGTACATTTGGGGAAAAATTATAATATACTAATCTCACGCCATAAGTACATTTATCAGTTCTCAAAACATTTATCATAAATTCGAGAGTGGAATTTAGCTCCAAAAGGGTGCGAAACATTCACAAAATGTCATGAGAGATAAATGCAACATATTTTAATGAAATAGAAGTGGAAAATAGTATCTGTCAAAAATGAACTGCAATTTTTAAAAGTGTGAAACATGAACTTGATTATGAAGTCTGGACTTGTTATTTCCGTTTCCAACAAATGAAACGTGCTTCGAAATTAAATCTAAAACTTTAGAAATGTTTGTAAAATAAAAGACAGATTTACCTCTTTCAAAACAAAAGAAATGATTCCGATGGCAATGCATTCGTCAGAAATGTGTGTTTCCGTTAAAATGTGCATTCGTATGTGTTCGTTAGAAATTTAAAAAATGAGTTCTGGTTAATATATAAATACCTCATTTCTTTAAAAAGAACTTGCAAATCGATAAAGGAACGGCATTGACTTCACCTGTCTGACATTTTTAATCACATAATGTCTTAATGAAACCAGGAGTTCCCCGCTTCAAAGCATGAGAGGCAAAAGAAACATTCTTTGATAGAAGATGGTAAAGGAGCAAAAAATTCTAAGGAGCTCTGGAAATGGCAATAAAGATTCGCACACAGCCTTAAAAAGACTTTCCTTCGAAAGACATCAACCCGAGAACAAAGCCGCATTCACAACTTGAAAGGAATGCATTCTTTCTTCTCAGTTTCTCTTTTTCATGTCTTTTCGTACAAATAACATTAGTTTGATTACTTTGGATAAAATTTCCGGAGGAACAGCTTAAAAGGAAACTTTGACTGAATCTTGATGTGAGTTGTATAAACGATCTCGAAAAGAAAAACAACAAAATAGAAATCAGATGTGTTTGAGTCCATGCCAATTTTATTAGCATGGAATGTTTTGAACGCACTTCTGATTTGTTTTTCCCTTAATGAATTTATTAAAGTGGCGCATAATGGCTGATTAACTAGTGTTCTGGCGCTCCGGCCAAATGCTTCGGGTTTGAGTCCCGGCTGTACCATGGATGTTTGCAATGGTTCATAGGGCTGACGGCCTACCATGGTTTTCGTAAAAGGATACGTTACCTTGTCTCGAGTCAATGAGTTAGTTGGGCTGTAGTGCCAGGGAGTTAGTTAGCCAGTTAATTTATATCAGTAAGGGATTTTTAAGAATTGCCATATCTTTATATAATAAATAGAAATACTACAGCAAGTAATTAACGTATTGCTATTGCAGTACAGTAGTAATGTAGTAGTAGCACAGTGTGGAAAATTGTGTTGCTCTAGAAATCAGATCACACTAACCTGAGCTCAGATTATCAGATGTGCAGCATATTCAATCGAGCAGCATCGCAGATTATCCATTTTTTGCCAATTTTGAATCAACTCAACCAAGAAAGTTCGTATCTCTTCCATTTTTCCTCCATTCCGAAGAAGGGTATTTCAACTTATAGATCTGTAATGCCTATCGCCGTATGGAACTTTTGATTTTGTTGTTGTTGTGATTAATCCTGTGTCCGGCAGCGGGGGAATAGTCTACTCTACACACACCTTGAATAGTCTACTCATGGATGGAGGGAAATGGACCAGCTTCTGTTGTGATAGAACACCCTTAGGTAGAAGTCTGACTTGGCTCCGAGTCGTTGAAGAAGTAGGACAATATTTTCCGGTAAGAATCTTAGAGTCAACTACTCCGTATTTGCTCATCGTATGGGAGGAAATCCGGAAAACTCCCACTAGGGAGTCCGACTCACGAGGCAAGATGCTGAACATCCCAAACGTCATCGAGTCTCCTCTTGTTTTGAGACAGTGTCTATAACAAAGCCGCCGGCGGATTGAACCCCAACTATACTCATTCTCAATTACTAAGTCACGAGTCAGGCGACGTGTTACTTCGAAATCAATTTTTCTACTTTAAGTTTATTCCTTTGAAGTGTGCAAGAAAAAAAAATAATTAATCACTTTTTTTATTATATGAAAATCTGCATCTCTGTCTCCGACTACTTTAAAAAAAAAGAATTACAAATTGGAAGAATGAAGTTATAGCCCTCAAATTTTGTTCAGACTGATATTTCCTGCGTGGTTCCATTTTGATACTTTACTTCAATTTGTAGTTTTTACTTTTAACCTTTAATGGATAGAGATTGTTTTTAAATGTATGGTTTTGATATTCGTGTGCTGAATTCCACACAGAAAAGTGAATTTCGTTGTCGTGACAGTGTTTATCATAATGATAATAAGATGTAATTTATTTCTAATGGAAATTTAACAAAAAAGCTATTTTCTGTATTCAAACAACTGCTGACTATATATACAAGGTATGTTAGCGCTCTGGCGCTCGGTGCCACATCTTTCGGGTTCGAATCCCGGCGGTGACATGGATTTTTGTAGTGGTTCGGAATACACTTTAAGGCGTATGTCCCGGTCTCTCATGACTGTAAAAGCGACACGGTGCCAAGTCAGACTTCTACTTACGGGTACTCCATCACAGCTACTCACTTTCCCTCCATCCATGAGTAGATCACTCGTGGGATGTCCATCCAGCATTACCGGACACTGAGGATTAGCCACAACAAGTCATCTACAGTTTTGTTCTGTACCACCCAGGGGACATGTGTAGCTTGAAGATATGCTACAGATGCAAGTAACAATGCCCCCGCAACGCTCTACGAATCCTTTTAGACCGGGACCTACTTTTAAAGTGGATTCCGAACCACCACTACGAACATTCATGGCACCGCCGGGACTAGAAACCCTGTGGTACCAAATGCTGACCACTCGGACATCAGGCCCCATCTGTACCAGAATATAACTTCAAAGAGGAATTAAACAGTCTCTGTATTGCCAGCTGCATTAGAAAAACAACAACTTCAAAGAGTATAACAGTTAAATAACTTTTGAGACATTTAAATATTAAATTTGAACACAATTATTGTCGAATAATGACAGCGAACATCACTAGTACATAAAATGTAAAAGTAAGCAAATTTATTATTTTTTTCTCTGTATTATATTTGCGAAATCAGTAGTTATGAAAGTTATAAATCTTCACCTTAATCCATAAAAGTGACGTATTGTTGCGTGGGAGGTAAATAAAAGATATACTTTTACTGTAGGGTATTTTCAAAAACAAGACATGAAGAGTATTTGAGAGTGCCTCCTACTTTTGAGAGTGCCGATCGTTTTATTTCTGAAACTGTAAGTATTCAAAGAAAGTTGACATTTCTTTAAGCAAGTCTCTAAAGCTGTCGTCTAGGTTTCCAGAAAGAAGAGGATTTATATTTCAAAAATATAAGAGATTGGATATTCACAAATGCAAAATAACACAATATCACAATTGCAAAATAACACATAATAAAAAATAACACAATAAATGCAAAATAAATATTTATGGATAAAAAGAACTTTTTACTGTGAAAGTATATTTAAATGGGATGTAAATTTCAAAAATAAATAATTTCATATAAATCTTTTGTATGGATAATACTTTTAATAATATTATAAAAAAGTATTTTTACAGCCGTCACTTGAAACGTAGTGAGAAAATCTCCATATCAGAATAAATAAACATTATTTTCTGATCTTATACTTTCACTAATAGGACCAAAGTCGAAGATAATCATTGTATTTTCTGTACTGGATCTAGATTTAGAAAAAAAAAAATTTTTTTCATTTTTTGATTCAAATTTACTCTAATGATTTTACTTTTTCTAAATTGTTTTTTAATAATTCAAACATTTCCAGGATTAATTTAAAAACAATAATTTCATAGAATAATAGCAATAATATATTTTAAGATGATATGAACAAAGCCATTAACATACTACTGTGTCCAAAAGTAAGACCAATTTTAAATTTTAAATTCCGGGCTTATGGAATTTAAATTTTTTCCTTTTTTTAGGTTGCTGGTACTATCCTTGACATCTGTGTGAAATTTCACGTTAAAATATTCATTAGTGTTTGAGTTACGGCTGGCTTTGTGAGACGCTAAAACGGATTGCGGCGATTTTTGAAATGTCTGAATTAATTGAGCAAAGAACTTGCATTCAATTTTGTTTGCGGAAGCGCATAGAATGTTGCATAAGGCGTTCGGGGATAATTCCTATATCGGAAAAAATGTTTACAAGTGGTATAGACAGTTCAAAGAAGGCAGAGAACGCGTTGAAGACGAAGAGCCCTCTATTCGACCATCAACCTCAACAGACGACGCTCACGTCCAAAAAATTAAAGATTTGGTACTTGCAAACTGTCGATTTACAATTAGAAATCTTGCTGATGATGTTGGAATTTCAAAAAGGATCGGTCAATTTAATTTTGGGCGTCCAACGCGTCAATCTCGATTGGTACCGAAACCATTGAATACGCCAGCTCACACTACATTAATTCTTCGTGACTTTTTCGACAAAAATGAAACCCATATCGTTTCACAAACATCGTATTCCCACCGTGCGACTTCTGGCTATTTCCTAAGCTCAAAGACCATTACGGGGACATCGGTTTGAGTTGATTAATGAAATTCAATGTGAATTGAGCTCGCTTTGAAAGCCATCCCGGCTGATGACTTTTAACACGCATTGAGGATTGGAAAAAAGGTCGGCATAAGTGCATTGTGTCCGGAGAGGATTACTTTGAAGGCAAGGAAATAAATTTGGAAGAATAGTTAAAAAGTTTCTGAAAAAAAAAATAATTAGTCTTACTTTTTGAGCACAGTAGAGTAACTAATTAAGTAAAATTAAAACTATAATGCTTTTATAAACTTTTAATAATTTATAAGACACAAAAGAAAATAATTACTGTTACTTCACTCTTAAATAACTTTTGCAATCTGTAAATCCAAAATTTACAAAATGCAATCATTAATTTAGGAAGTCCTTGAAACTTAACGCATCACAGTGGGCTTCAGTTCTTTAAGCACGTTAAAAATGAATCCGCATAAAATGAGGATTTGCCTCAAAATACAACCATCCACACATAATGTAATCTCTAAAGCTGATGGCATATGTTATTTCGACGTTAATGACACTAATTTATGATTCAGTTCAATTGTAAAAAGTCACGGACCATCTAGGATGTAATAAGAATTAAATAAATGTGATGTTCTCTAAGAGAAGAAATAATCTTCGTTCATAAAACTGCGAAAGTCAGAATAAAGGTTGAGTTTGAAGGCAGCTTGCAACATGTCAGGATGAATTCCTTTCTTTATCACGAAGCAAACAAGTGACGTCTCCATCTGTTGCCCTCAGCTAAGATTTCCGGAAATCGAATCAGTGTGGAGAGACATCTGGCCGAAGGCCAAGAACACGTTAGTGTGACAGGGGCATCAGGGAAAAGAGTTCGTCATTCGGCCAATTAATGAATATTTAATATTGATGTTCTTTCCTGCATTGTTAGGGGAGAGCACCAGAGAGCTATGTTTCTTATTCATTATGTATTCAAACTGATGTAAAAAATGATGTTCAGGTTTTCTGTGGGTAATGATTTTTACCCTTGATACTGTGTGATTGTTCTATTATAGACTAGCAAACGATTGCAAATATAAATATAAAATGAACTTGTGCCAAATCAAGTATGCATGTATATGGAAATGCCACATAAAAAACTAATAAATTATGAAGTACAATACAATACAATTACATATATGTATACAAACCAACCATTACTATGTGTTAACGCTAGCAAAACGCTTTCTCATAGGAACTTATGAAGCATTCTAGGCTACACTAGTATTGAATTAAAATGCATGCAGATAAATAGGACAATGATTTACCCCATTTGCAAGGATTGGGAAACGACTACTTAAAATATCCAACTATATCAATCTTTTACATCGAGTTTTAAACAAGAAAGTGATGGACTATAAGCCTCATATAATATTTCATTGTTAGTTGCAAAAACCGGAAAACCACACACAGTTACAGTAGTCACGGCAGTAAAAGAGGTAATAAAAAACTATCGTCGTCAGATATCACCAGAAAAATCATCGTCAGATATCACCGGAAAAAGTCATCGTCAGATATCATCGGAAAATTTTTTCTAAGCAATAATTCAATGCAAAGGATAATGGAAGAGATTGCTCAAGACGTTGAAATATCATTTCACGATTACTTAAAGATTTGCAAATTTTCCATTCAATTCGATGAATTAACTTTATCAATAATGAAGCACTACTGTTATTAAACATTCGATTCATAAAAGAAAAATGTCATATTCTAAAAATATCAAATACTTCATAACTTTATATTAATGATTTCTTTGTTTACAAAATTTCTTAAAAACATGTTTACCTTCGTTTTTAAATATCTCATATTTAAAGGACAATTTACATTAGGTATGAATTAACCTTTTAACCACCTCTTTCATTCCGTCCTATTTCTAACTTAGAAGCTACAAATGACTGATCATTAGAACTTCTTGTGAGTCATTTCCTTCTTTTAAAACTTTCTCTCTTAATGTATGCAACAGTAGTTTCTGACAGGGGGGCATGTATCACATCTTCCGATTTTCATCTCGGAAAAGTGTGTTGAAAGTTTTCTATTTTATTCCTGTAAGAAATTTGCTATCCAATTTGCATATAAACAGCACAATACACGCTTCGACATCTTTTTCATCTAGGCATATCAAAAACTTATCTATTTTAGGAAAACAGCTGCAAAATCAGGCTTTGCTGCAATGAGGAATGATAGTTGAAAATATCCTTTTAAATTTAATTTAAAAGGATATTTTACCAACTATCAACAAATGACTGAATGAAAAGCAAAAAATTAATCATCCTTTTGTAAAATGACAGGGTTTGCTGCATTTGAATCATTGAGAAATTTAAAAACATATTACTTTTGGAAAATTATAGATGCATAAATTATAATAAATAACTACGAATACGTTTTTAAAACAAAGTTTCAAATTTAAGAAATTTAATGGAAAGGAAAAATGTTACTTTTTTGGATGTCTCCTAACACATTATTAACTAAAAATTATTAATATATATAATAATTGTGAGTTAGCCCTTCAACGCCTCCACTCTCTATTCTGACGACAGCAAATAATTGAGAAAAATTCTTCCAAAGAATGGAAATATCTATCGAACAACAATTAGATAACTATTGTTATCAAGTAAAAATTAAGGAAAACTTTTATTATTGAGGAATATAAATTAATTAAGAATTAAAGAAATTTATTGTTATTTATAACGATAATTGATAAAAACAATTATTATTTAATAAACAATATTTAAAAAATAACCGTTAAAGATTCTTAAAGATTGTTAGGAATATTAATTGGACGGTATTAAATAAAAATTTATTAATTTATATAATAATTGTGAGTTAACCCTTCAACGCATCCACTCTCTATTTTGACGACAGGAAATAACTGAGAAAAATTCTTCCAAAGAATTGAAATATCTATCGAATAACAACCTTCCACCAATCTATAATTATTTGTCTTTAAATGTGTTAAATATTGTATGTCTCCAATTATAAGTGTGTGGTATTTGTGCGTAAAGCGTCAATAAAGCTGTGATTTCTTTAACCTGCGCCTTAAGTATCTCAAAACAATCACACCTAGTTTCAACCTAATTTGCCAAACCTGCACTTACAGCTTGTAAGTATTAAGAGAGGCAGACATTTGATTTAATAATAATCATTTCATCATTGAATAATCCCTGATGAATCTTCTTATGAAGCATCAAATCCCACTGATTGAATATTGTCACGTGTTAGCAAAACGTACTTATATTTTTCATAAAATGCACACAACAATAATCGTGAAAATCATTCTTTGTTAATGATTAAGCAAAATCAAGCTAATGATTTGCCACAACAATACTTTTGCTTTGCCATTTAAACAGAATAAAAATCCAACAAAACCTTTTATTTGATATTAAAAAGACTGACATTTTTACGAGAAAAAAACTCAAATTGGTAACAATTGTCATAAAGAATAACTTGAATGAAGCTTGTAATATATAAAAAATTTTTTTGAAAGTCAGTTCCTTCTTTTTTTGCTCACTATATTGCAGGAAGTTTTTTATAAATAATTTTCATTCCTTTTTTTAAATTTATCTGGCGCCCTCTATTGGTAGATACATGCAACTTAAATCTAAAAAGAAACTAAAATTAACGAATTAAGTTTAATGACAGAATTAATATTTGAAACAATTATATTAATATCAAGCTTTCATCCACTACAAGTTAAAAAAAAAACCTGTTTATTTGAGCTTGAGTGGATGAATAAAAAGTATTTTATGAACGATTGAAAATTTGAACAAGATATGAGTTAATAGAAGGAAAAAGAACAGCAATCTCGAATTACAGCAAAATAATAAAAGCAAATACATACGATACAAATAATAAAAGCAAATACATACGATACAAATAATAAAAGCAAAGAACGCTTACATACGATACAAATAATAAAAGCAAATACATACGATACAAATAATAAAAAGCAAATATATTAGGCTATATTTCAAATTTAACTAAAAACTTTTTGATAATTTAAAATTAAAAAATATAGAATACCTTAACACGAATACTCAAACACGATCGTTTCAAATTTCAAACGTAAAAAATTAAGAATAATAATATACAGAAAAATAAGCTAAATTAAAATCAGACGATTTTTTTATATTATTGCCAATTTGTAGTTACATTATTTTAAAAAATTGAAAAACATATATTAAATAAATAATAAAAGTATTTGTTAATAAAATAATAATAATTAATAATTAAATGAATAAAAATAATTAATAATTGAATGAATAAAATAATTAATAATCATTAATTAATTAATAATTAGTTATAAGAAAAAAGAGATTATTAACTAATTATTAATTAATTAATGATGAGCAAATGAGAAGAAAGAGCAGCGTGAATATATGAATATTTCTCCCATATAAAACTAAAATTAAATCAATAAATTTAATTAATGAATTAATATTTGAAAAAATTGTGTTAACATAAAGTGTTCATCCACTACAAATTAAAAAAAAAATGTATTTGAACTTGAGTAGATGAATGAAAAGTATATCATCAGCGATTGAAAATTTGAACAAGATATATATAGGGAGAGTGTGAACTAATAGAAGGAATTGAAAAATTAGAAGATGACCTATCTCGGGCGGACTGCAGAATCTAAAGAATCTCTCTCCAGAAGATGTGGGAATCGACAACAGTTATCTGAAAAATATTCATTTATCATTTCGGATGACGGACTGATGGATTTATCAGGCGGATGTTGCAAATGATCCAGCGGACGCTCTGTCCACACAATTCCTCCAATGTTCATGGATGGACAATATCCATTTTATTTAATAGAATGGAATGTGGAGAAAAAAAAAAAAAAAGAATAGATGATAAAGTATTTTTAGTCACTCGACAACAGTGAATGTGGGTGGCTTTCTTTGACAGCTTATTGCTTTCGGATGAGGCAGCTTTATTAATGATGTTGGATTCTTTTCAATGTCGAAAATGTATTTTTAGAGCTATTTGTAAGCAATGCTGAGGTATTGTTACGAAGATTAAATAATGATTATGTTATTGTTGTACAACAAAATAGTTTTAAAGCTATACAATTGAATAAAAAAAAAGCTTCTCGTTATCAAAATTATTGTAATAATTATATATATATATATATTACTCCTTAATTATTTTTTAAATTATTTATTAAATATATATTTCCCTATTTATAGTTAAATTTAATCTGTATAAATTAATTTAAATCGATATAAATTTTAGATCTATACAAATTATGTAAAGTTCTACTAATGCATTATAAGCTGTGGTATTTGAATTATTAAAAAAAACAATCTATTAAGAATTTAATTATATTAAAAACAAATTTTTCATTGTATTAAAAAAATATTTTCTTACCTTTCGTATAATACTTACCATGAGTTCCTTGCAAAAGTAAAATTATAAATTAATGTTTATATCTACAAATGCACACTTACTAACAAAAATCATTTTTCTAATTTGTGTGCGTTGTATTTAATCCTCAGCGTCCTGCATTGCGGGAATGACATCCCATGTATAATCTGCTCATAGATGGAGGGGAAGTGGGCAGCTTCTGTTGGGATGGAGCACCCGTAGGTAGAAGTCTGACTGGGCTCCTGGGTCGCTGAAGAAGAAGGGCAGTGACTTCTTGCAGAAATTGTGAGAGAACTACTCGTTTGCGTATCACATGAGAAAAAACCCCGAACTCCGGCCAGGTAAGGAGACAAAATGGTGAACAACACAAATGTTATTGAGTCTTCTCGTTTTTTGAAACAGTATCAACAATGCTGCCTGTGGTTTGAACCTCAGGCCTAATATTCATTAACGGTGCACGTTGCCACTGAGCCACGAGTCGGGTAGATAACTTTTATGTCTCAGTGCTGTGAAAAGTCTATAAACTTTTACTTAGATAAACTGTTACTTACTTTGTCTAAACTCTTACTTAGTCTTTTACGCTTAAACTCTTACTTACTTACTATCCGCATTTTGCGTGTAGTATAGGAGAAAACTCAGCAGTCTATTTTCCGGAATAATCCCCCTCATGGAGGAACCTTGATTTACGATAGTCTGACTCACAAAGCAAGATGCTGAATATCACAAACACCATCGAGACTCCTCGTTTTTGAACCTCTGCCCTAATGCTCACCGACGAACGTTACCACTGAGTTACGTCGAGCATAAGGAACTATTAAATAACGAAAATGAATAATTCGAAAAAAAAAAAAAAAAGGTTTTTTTGTACATTTGGAGTTCAGAGGAGATATATTTAGCTATTCTTCTCTAAATAGTAAAATAAAAATTTCAGCTACGTGAGGAAAATTGAAACAATCACATAGCCATCTTAAGAAAGTAAAATTTTATTCTTTTTCACACATTTCTGGACCATTCTTTTTAGTTTTAAAAACTGTCGTCTTAGCAAGAAATGCTATAAAGGAAGAAACTGAAGTGAATGCAATAAAGAAGTAAAAAAAAAAAAATTTTTTTTTCAGTACTTTCTTCAAAAGTTCATTGTGGAAGCTTTCATAGCTTCTTCCCTTTTTTTTGTCTCTTGTTTTCTTCTGAAAAGACACTTTAGAAGAGCTCTTTATTTTGAACTTTCAACAAGGACGAAAAAAAATTATCATTGTTTCTGCTCGTTTTCTCCCTTTCTATCTCTTTGATTTTCTTTTTTTCTTTAGGAGATTCTCTAGATAGGTCGTTTTCTTCCAAAAACAGGGCTGTTGCTGGATTAGGTTTTCTCTCTAAAAAGCACTTGACGATTTTGTGATAGCTTATTAACTAACGGGACTTTTTCTTTGGGTCTTTTGTACGTTAAATTTAGATATTAGTTTTGAAAATTGTTAATTATTTTCTGTTAAAGAAATGCATAGTTTTTTTTTTTATCAAAATGTTTATTTTCTTTTGTACCTATTAATTTATTATTTTATGTAAGGAAGAATGTAGATAAAGTGTAACTATCCAAAGACGTTGTTGTTGTTGTTGACTAATCCTCAATATCCTGCAGTGCGGGAAGGACATCCCATGGATGATCTACTCATGGATAGAGGGAAAGGGGCAACTTCTGTTGTGATGGAGCATCCGTAGGTAGAAGTCTGACTTTTGCTCCGTGACGCTTTTACAGTCATACGAGACCGGGACCTACGGCTTAAAGTAGATTCCGAGCCATTACAAACATCCATGGCACCACCGGAAGCCGAATCCTATGGTATCGAGAGGCAAAGCGCTAGCCACTCGGCCATCAGGACCTGGGTTCTTGGACTTGGTCTAGATATTGCTGTCTACCAAGGAGTATAAAAACAAAAAAATATATATCGAACCCGAAACCTGTGGTACCTTCTGTTTTGATGGAGCACCAATAGGTAGAAGTTTGACTTCTGCTCCGTATAGTATGCTTCAGACGCTCATTGAAAATGTCTGAAAGCCACATCTGAAGATAGCATGCTTCGGACACTCATTCGAAATGTCTGAAAGCCATACCTGAAGATAGCAGGCTTCAGATACCCATTCAAAATGTCTGAAAGCAATACCTGATGCCATACAACATGATTCAGATACTCATTCAAATTGTCTGGAAGCCATACTTGAAAATAGCATGCTACAGACACTGAAATGTCTGAAAGCCATACCTGAAGATAGCTTCAGATACCCATTCAAAATGTCTGAAAGCAATACCTGATGCCATACCGAACATGATTCAGATACTCATTCAAATTGTCTGAAGCCATACCTGAAAATAGCATGCTTCAGACACTCATTCGAAATGTCTGAAAGCCATACCTGAAGATAGCAGGCTTCAGACACTCATTCGAAATATCTGAAAGCCATACCTGAAGATAGCAGGCTTCAGATACCCATTCAAAATGTCTGAAAGCAATACCTGATGCCATACCGAACATGATTCAGATACTCATTCAAATTGTCTGAAAGCCATACCTGAAGATAACATGCTTCAGACACTCATTCAAATTGTCTGAAAGCCATACCTGAAGATAGCAGGCTTCAGATACCCATTCAAAAATGTCTGAAAGCAATACCTGATGCCATACCGAACATGATTCAGATACTCATTCAAATTGTCTGGAAGCCATACCTGAAATAGCATGCTTCAGACACTCATTCACTGAAAGCCATACCTGAAGATAGCAGGCTTCAGACACTCATTCAAAATATCTGAAAGAAATACTTGAAGCTTCAGATGCTCATTCAAAATGTCTGAAACCCATACTTTTTTTTTGTTTAAAAAAAAGAAAACGGGAAAAGAAAAGTAATAGTGATACTCTAAAAAAGAAAATGTCATAATAGATTTTCTCTCAAAGATTTTAATTTTGAATCAATAAATTGCCGGAGCTGTTTCATTAATTTAATATTAAATATTTGTATCGTTCTATGTCAAACACAAAAGCACTTCAAACATTTAGATTTAATTAAGATCATTCCCAACGATATATCCAGCTTTTTAATTTAAAGGTTGTTTTCAAATTAATATCATTAAGAATTATAGAAACAAAAACCTTTTTTAAATAAATAAATGTTTGTCTTATTACCGAAGAAAATGTTCATCATCTAATTCTTTATGAAGACACGGGAAAAGGTTTGAACGAAATTTAACTATTGTATTTGGAGATGGGAGAATGATCTTCGATAAAATTGAAAAAAACATTAACAGATATTAGTTGAAATACTGAAGATATGTAAAACTCATGAATATTTTATACGTTAAAGTCCTTCCTAGAATGTCTTGAATTCGTTCATTTTAGCAAAAAAATAGGAATAGTAAACACACGAACTTTCTTTTCATTATCTAAAGATCCATGTGATATTTGCAAAATGAAAATTGATTAACTTAACGCAAATCATACATTCTAACTAGGTTTGTTATGCTAAAACTATTTATTTATTAAAAAAATCCAGATGTGCTGAACAAGGAATCTTATGTAATTAAAGATACGTTTTAAAAATATCTTGATTCAGATCAGTTCAGATATTAGACTAGAGAAAATAAAAGCCTTATTCGCTGTCTTCTTTACTTCCTTATTACGTTTGATATGCAATTTTTTAACATTAGCCTTAATTGAATCTAATGATAAAGAATTTGAATTCGAGATGCCATATGTAGTACTACTTAATTGTATTACATTAACACAACAATTTAACTATATATTAGATTTTTAAACAATATTTGAAAAAAAAAAGTTATTTTTTAAAAGTTCATAATTTTTTTTACAATCGAATTAATATTTATCAACAAATTGTAAAATATAATTTAAATGTAATTATATATATATATATATATATATAGGTATTATATATATATATATATATAGGTTGTTGTTGTTGTCATATCTCGAGGAGCAGCTTTTATTGATGGAGCGCCCGTTAGTAGAAGTCTGATTTCTGTTCCGTGTAGTTGAAGAAGATCAGTGCCTTCCGAGAAAACTTTTAAGGGGAACTACCCTGCATTTGTGTATCGTATGGCAGAAAACCCAGAAAACATCTACCAGGTAGTCCAACTCATGAGGCAAGATGATAAACCTGGAAAACCCGGAAAACTCCACCAGGTAGTCCAATTCACGAGGCAAGATGATAAACATCCCAAAGCCATCGATTCTCCTTTTTTTTTTAAACAGTGCTTACAATAAAGCTGCTAGAAGATTGCATCTACGCCCTAATGCTCAACAGCGACGCATGTTGTCACTGAGCCAAAGTCAGGCATATATTTATATATCTTCAATGGCGCAACAGCCTCATGGTGGGTCAAGTTCGTCTGCCTACTGATAGATGCTTTCTTTTTACGCGGTAGGGTTGTCAGCCTTATGCGCAACGCTCTGTAGTCATATTAGACTGGGACCTATGGAATAGGGGATTCCAAACAATTGCAAACATCCATGGCATCTCATGGACTCTATTGGTTTGGTTTGGTTTGTCGCTCTACGATAATGTTTTGCACGCTAGGCCTAATAAGACAGGAACCTATGGATTAAAATGAATTTCTAACCACTAACAAACATCCATACACCGCAGGATTCGAACCCGAAACCTGTAGCACCGAGAGTCAGAGTAGAGAGTCAGACTGCTGCGATGTATCACAATCTAAAAAAAAAAGTATTGTAAGGAAAAATATATAAATTTTAATAATTGAATGTTTTTGGTTAATAAAAGCTATATATGAAGCTAAATATAATAGCTCAAACCACCGCAAAAGTCTACATGATATTAAAAGTATTTTTAAACTGATAGAAAAATAAAAAACATATTTCTTGTAAATGATATAAATTCTTAAAATACCATTAAAATAATAATCATAAGTATACAATGCGACAAACAGGTATACACCAAAAATTTCAAGAGTCTTGCTAAAAGATCCTCATTTCAAAAGTGAATAGGGTAATTGAAAATATGCCAATTTTGGAGATTAGATGGAAAATATTTCCAATCTTTTATACCAATTCCCAAATATAGAATTGTGGAAATCAATAAACAGTGATTTTGTTTTTTCTTCGTCGTCTCTTTATTTACACATGAAGCATAACTCTTACTTCCACTATCTCTGAAATGGCGATTTCTGTGAAGTGTAAATAGATGGCCAAATGAAGAAAACGAAATCATTTCTCAGGTTTACTGGAGATGGTGCTCTTTGCTTGACGCTATTTGTTTTTTTGCCTTAAGCTAACTTTTACATAGTATTTCGTGTTTTTAGGCAATTGTTTTTTACTGATGTATTCCGATTGTACTACTTACTTTTGATTGAAATGAATTGAAAAGTTTGTAGAATTGCAACTGAACGATATCCTTGTCCATGAACCATGTCCATCAATTGAACAATTTGTAATGCCAATATCATTTGATAAAAGTTTCTTTGCTTTCAATAATAATGAATTCCTATGCCTAAAATAATATATTTAAAAAAATATTTTTGTATTAAATGTCTTTTTATCATGTTGTTCTTGTTTTGCTTGATATAAAAATTAGTGACAATACTTTAATGAACAGAGAAAGATTTAAGTATTAAATGATTGAATTCAAAGAAGAAGAAATGAGCAAAAACAATTAAAATGTTTATGTTGAACTATTTTCGCATAATTTAAAAAAAAAAAGATGCATTATTTTTATAATGCATAATTTCATTATTTATATTTTTCAAAAGCATTTCTTTTTATCTAAAATAGTCGGAGAACTGATTTTATTTCCTAGAAGTAAACGAGACAATAATGTTTATTTAAAAAGAAATTTTGTTAAAACAACCTATTTACTCTAATTGAAACTAACAAAAAGTCAAACATATTAGATATTATATTGGCAACATTAGCAACTTGTAAAGTTATCCATATAAAATCAATAATTAAATTTGCAAATTCAGCATTCTATTAAATAAAAAAAAAAGGTTCGATGAATAGAGGAAGAATTTCAATTTTTTTTGCATGGTACTAAAGAATATAAATCACTAAATGTTTATATATATATATATATATATATATATATATATATATATATATATAAATATATATATATATATAACAGTTATGGGATCAACTTTGAAGACTGGTACAATGGTAGAGCTTATTAGAGCATACGTTGTTTGAATAGCAGTGCTTGGTCAAAATGACGCATTAGGTAACCACATTAGGTAACATTTTCCTGTGTTTTCTGCCATATGGTGGGAGATTTAACGAATATTGAAAAGACAGACATGCATCTAATTTATGGTGATATTAATGGGAGTAGTATTCAGAATAGCACTGCGGCTGTAACAGGAAAGTTTTACCAATAGGTGTGTGCCGAATCCCAAAATGCATATTTGCAATATCTTTTCATATCAGAAACCATCCCGGGTTTGATACAATATGAGTGATTGACTGTGAAAATAAGTAACTGGTGTGTAGTTGTCTTTGGTTTTTAGATAAATTTTAAATCGGTTGATCTTAGTAAGGTTAAATCTGCTACGAAATCTCGTATTATATGCCTCTGAACTTCTACAGGGATTGTCATTTCAAATTTTCAAAAAGTAATTTGTGTTTAGAACTGTTATTTCATGATGATAAATATAAATATTATTGTTTTAAATTTTAATATTTTTTCAATTGAATTAAACGTTTCCTTTTACGTTTTGAAATATTTTTTTACTTTTTATATTGCTTGAATTTTAAAATGCATACATATCGAATTTACATGCGATTTTACATATCGAAATATATTTATATAATTTTTACATATCGATATTTGCACATTTTTTTTCAAATAATGAAATAATTAAACAATTTTTAAATCATTTTTTGTAATGACTTAAAAATTTTTTAATTATATCATTATTTAAAAAAATTCCTATTTTAAAATAAATTATAGTTATGGTAAATATATATTAGCTATCCCAATGCATTATAATATTTAAAAAATGTCCTTGATTTGCGAAATAATGCAAATAAAATTACACAATAGCAATTGATGAAAATATATATTATTAATGTGTCTGCCATGAAAATTATCTTAAAGTCACCTATTAGATTCATGAATTTCTGTGAAAATATTTGTCTTATTTAGGAAGAAACGACCTCGGCAGAGAGAAATTTAAATCAAGGTCCTTTATTTCCATGTCTTATCAGTGAAATAGGATTATCGATAGCACAATTTTATTGATAATTAAAATTCTTTTATGATCTCATTTAGCTCATATGAGATCAAATATTAAAAAACAAAGCTATTAACTTCGGATAAATGAACCTCTTTTCCGGGATGAACTTTTTAATTAACTTTTGGTGTAAAAATGAATTAGTCGCATGATTTACAAATTAATTACATAATAAAATAAAACGAGAGCTTCAATAAAATTTATTATTTAGCCTAGCATTTGACACTCCAAGGAAAATTTATTATTCTTGAACAAACAAGTATATAAAAATGCATAAAAAAAATAATAATACATAATTTTATACAAAAATTTAGATAAAAATTATATAATACTGTATATATAAAAATATATACGTATAAAATAGATACTGTATATACGTAAAAATACATATTGTATATATAAAATGCATACCATACATAATTATATATATATAAATACATACAATTGTACACAAAATTTGTATACAATTTTTATTAATTCTTATTTTATTTATTTTATTTTTATTTTTTAAACTTTATTTTTAATTAATTTATTTATTTTAATTATATTTTTTTATTTTTCATTTTTATTTATTATTTTTAATTAATTAATTAATTTTATTTTATTTATTTTATTTATTTTTTTTTTTATTTTTATTTATATTTGTATTTTTTATTTTATTTATTTTTATTTTTATTGAGATGAGATAAAAATATCTCATATAAGATAAAATATTCTCATAATGATAATAAAATCTCATATGAGATAAAAATATTAGAAAACAAAGCCATTAACTTCTGATAAATGATCCGCTTTTCCGGTATGCGTTTAATTAATTTTTATGTAAAATTAAATTTGTCGCTTGATTCACAAATTAATTACTTAATAAAATAAAATGAGCCATTCAATAAAATTCGTTATTTTAGCCTTGCATTTGACACTCCAATAAAAATTATTATTCCTAAACAAACAAGTATATAAAAATGCATAAAAAAAAAAAAAATAATAATACATAATTTTATACAAAAATTTAGATAAAAATTGTATAATACTGTATATATAAAAATATACACGTATAAAATAGATACTTTATATACGTAAAAATACATATTGTATATATAAAAATGCATACAATACATAATTATATACATAAAAAAATACATACAACTGTACACAAAATTTGTATACAATTTTTATTAATTCTTATTTTATTTATTTTTATATATTTATTTTTTTTTAAACTTTATTTTTAATTAATTTATTTATTTTTTTTATTTTTTATTTTTATTTATATTTGTATTTTTATTTTATTTATTTTTATTTATATTGTTTGCATTTTATATCGTCATTTAAATACGTTGATGTTTCTAAATGCCACGCACTTTGGCTTCAGTACAGTAGATATAGCAAATTCAGCAGATGACACCTGTAGAGGACTTGTCATACTGCACTATATTGTGTCACCAAAACTGTGACTTCAAATGGTTGCAGCTTAAGATTTCGTATACTCCTCTCTTCTTCTTCGAGCCTAACGGTAGGCCTTTCCACCCTATAGATTTATTGTGCCACCCGTTTTTGTTGCTCATTGTTTTCGTTTCTGCTTCACTTTCTACATTTCAGGACATAATTCAATGATCTAAATTCCTATTCCCCAGCCATTCCCGACTCTTCATCAAACAATGATTACATTTCTCATATTGTTGTAAAAATATATAAATATATTTTTCAAGAAATTTTTTTTTTTAATTTCCACCCTCGACAAGAATAAAAGAAAAATCAAGCGAAAGAATCAATTTGAAAATCCGTAATAAAATTTAAAAAGTTGTGTTATTAGAAGAATAAAACGCCCGACTTGTGGCTTAGTGACAACACTTGCTACTGAGAATTAAAGCTCGTTCCAACCGAGGCGTAAAGTGTTGAAGATTCATGCAGCAGGCAAAAAAATTTTTCTACCTCTTCACAGCGAAAAGACAGAAATAGCATTACGCCTAGTGAAGTTTCCGCTTCGAGTTGAAAGTTGATCAACTCGTAGCGGCGGATTTCAAACAGATTTCAGGCGAACGTGGTGAGGCTTGTAATTGGTCAACGCTTCACTCTTAAACGCCTCACACCTCGGTGGGAAAGAGCCTTTAGGGGCTGAGGTTCAATCCGCTGGCGGCGTTGTTGTAAACATTTCAAATGGCGTTTGTGATGTACAATATCTTGCCTCGGACAACCTGGTGGAGTTTTCCGGGTTTTCTCCCCGAATGATAAACAAATGCGGGTTAGTTCAACCTTAAACGTCTTCCCAGAAGGCACGCCCTTCTTTTCAGCATCACGGAGCCAACTCAGACTTTTACCTAAGTTTGCTCCATCACAATAGAAGCTAATCCCCTTTCCCTCCCTTCCATGCGACCACACAGATTCTTGGACTTAGTCTAGATGAAGCTGTCTACCAAGTGAGATAAGAGAAGTATAAAAACAAATAAAATATTCTTATATAGACTACCATAAAATTAGTAAACAAGCCAACAAAGAAAATAACAACAAAATTGAAAAATAATGCATTTTAAATTAACAGAAATCGGCAAGGAAAATAATAACAAAATTTTAGAAAAATAATGCATTTTAAATTAACAAAAACCAACAAGGAAAACTGTAACAAAATTAGAAAACAAACGTAATAGTTGGTTTAATATTTACAGCGAATTACTCTCTACCAACATAAACACGAAATAAATCATGAAGCCATTTCCAGAGGCACGAATGTTTGCCACATCTTATCACGTTCTGTTCACATAACAACCGATAATGACTTTTTACACGGCTCATCAATAAAGTTCTCCGGCTTCACAGCGTTGCTTTACCATCACCTCTTATTGCATTATGGGTACACTATTTGAACAACTTCTTTGCTGTCCTGTAGACTGATGGACTTTTCCGCTGAACCAAATAAACCGTGTATCCACCGGCCATCATAAATCAAATTGGCTCCAACAACCACAAATAACATTAAGGAGGTGGCGGTTAAAGCGTCTAGCAAAATAGAGAAACAAAAATAGGATACATTTAATTTTTCAGCCACCAACAATAGTTTAATGATAAATAATGTGGAGAAAATTTCTTATTTTTAAAATTGGACCAAAAAGCGAAATAGAGGATAGCGAATTCTTTTTTTTCGAACCAAAGGTGTTTGGTTCAAAATGCGATGCCAAACAGAACCAAACTAATGTGCCTATCAAATATCATTACCAAGGTTAAGAAAACTATTGGGATGATGTAAGAAAACTATTCGAGTGTTTTTCTTGGAACGGTGTAAGAACACTTTTGGAATGATGTAAGAAAAACTTAGGATGATGTAAGATGATGATGAAAGTAAACAATTAGGAGGATATAAGAAAACTTTTTGATGTATTGGGATAATATAAGAAAAGTATTATTCGAAAACTAATAGGAACGAATAACTATAGATGATGATGAATAGTAAACAATTAGGATGATATAAGAAAACTATTTGGATTATATAAAAACTATTAGGGTGATGTAAAAGACTCTTCGGATGTTTAAATCATCCTGATAGTAAGAGATGTAAGAAAATTATTGAAAATTAATGATATAAGAAAACTATTAGTATGATGTAAGAAAATAATTGGGATGATATACGAAGACTATTGGGAGGATGTAAGAAAAACTGCCCGAATAATGTAAAAAAAATTTTAATTATGTGAGAAAATTATTAGGATGATGTAAGAAAACTTCTCGGATAATGTATGAAAATTATTGAATAATGTAAGAAAACTATTAGGATGATGTAATAAAATTGCTCGGATAATGTAAGAAAATTATTGAATGATGTAAGAAAGTTATTGGAATGATGTAATACAATCCGTATTACATGGATTTTGTAAAAATTCTACTGGTATCATGTAAAATGATGACGTAAGAAAACTATTGAGAGGTAAGAAAAATATTGCGTTTGAGATTTAAAACCACAGTTTCTTGGTTCGAAATCCGACAAACGATGCTAAACAGAAACCTTTTGTTTCTTTATCCGAGGATGGACAACGTAAATCTCTTGGTTGGAATGTCTTTTGGAGCTTGAGGAGAAAAAGGATGCAACCCCCTATTCAGTTTGCCCTCCTTTAAAACAACTAAACCAGTTAAATACCAGAAACTAAAAATCAGTTAAAAAATAACTAAAATCGAAACTATTTTTTTGATACTAAAATAAAAACAACACGTTATTTTTAAATTCCCTCCATTATATATTATTTATTTCAATTTGTTCATAGCTTATAGATGTTGAAGATTATTCCCTGCGTGTGTAAATGGATGTTTGTTCATACAAATAGGATAGAATTGAATCAATAACTCGTATTATTCGAATAACTCGTAGAATTAATATTAAATATATTGGCTTCTAAACATAAAATCAGCAATTCTTTTAATTCGAAAATGTTTAATCAAATTAAAAGAGGAAACGTATTCAACTTTTCTTTATTTCTTTCATTATTTTTTTTTCTTCAATTTTATTGTATTTGCACCTTTCTTACTTTTTTTCCTTTAAGAGAAAAAAATAACTAGAAGGAAACAAAGAATGAAACGTTAAACTATTTCCACTTTTCAAACAATGGTAATTGAATTTTAAATTTATTCATCCCTTGCATTAAAAATTTTCTTCATTTACCTCAATAAATTAATTAAAGTAGAAATTAAAAAATTTTTTTAAAGACGAATAATTAAAAAATTTGTGAATTAACTCTCACGTATTTTATTGTTTTACTTTCCTAATGAAATCAATTTTTTATAATAAATTTTCTGTTAATTACAAACAATAAATTAATTTATCTTCAAAAATTTTTACTTAAAGAACGTTTTGGCTAAAGTAGTATAATTAAATATTTCGTTTATTCTGAAGGTTATTTTATTGTAAACTATTTTATGAGTAAATTTTAAAAGGAGCTAAAATAAAATAATGTGGTATGAATTGCAGAGATCGTGATACAATGGTGTTAGAGATCTTATTTAGATTACATAAATTGATTTTCGACTTTAAGTATTTAATTCCTATAACTTATGCAAGAACTTGAAAAGTTTCTTAATTAACTCTAGAATTCATTTAAGTTAATTGAAACAATTCCCTTTCAATTTAAAGTCCTGATAAAGATTCTTACATTCCAAGAGAAAAAGATTGTCAGAGAAATTAAGAAATTTCTGAAATTCTATAAAAAGAAAAAAGTAATACATTGTTGAATTAAATTGCAGTCTTAACACCATGAAATGTCTTCAAAAACGATAAGAAGATTAATAAAACTCCTTAAAGTAAATCAGAGAGAATGAGTTAAGTGTTCTTAAAAATTCCTTTTCCTTAACATTATTTCTTTTCAAATTCCACAACTGAATGCAGTATATCTTACATTTTCCTCATTAACTGTAGTAAGAAATTATTAATTCAGTACTACATTTGATTTCAGAAAAAAAAAAAATTGTCTGATAAAATATTTTGAATAAATAATTGGCAACTCCTTTACAAGGAAATTACAGAGATCGTGATTAAATAGAGTTAGAGATTTCATTTAGATTACATAAATTGAATTATGTCTTTAAGTAATTAATTCTTATAACTTATATAAACATCAGTTAACTTTCTTAATTTACTGTAGAATTTATTTCAGATAAGTTAATTGTAGCAACTCCATTTAAATTTAAAGTCGTTATAAAGATTCTTAATAATTCCAAGAGAGCAAAGATTCTAGAAGAAACAAAAAAAATGCATGAAATTCTATGAAAGAAAAAAGAAATATGTTGTTGAACTAAATCGAGTTACACCATGAAATTGATGTCTCCAAAAAACATACGAAAATTAATAAAATTCCTTAAACTAAATCGGAGAGAATGAATTAAATGTTCTTGAAAATTCTTTTTCCTTCACATTATTTCTTTTCAAATTCCACAACTGAATAAAGTATTTGTTAATCATTGCCTTCATTAACCGTAGAAAGACGTAATTAATTCGGTACTACTTTTGATTTCAACGAAAAATCATTTGATGAAAAATTTCGAATAAATATTGGCAGCTGCTTTAGTATGATTTACAGAGATCGTGATAAAATGAAAATGTGTTAAGACATTTTATTTAGATGACATAAATTGAATTATATTTTTAAGTAAATAATTTCTATAACTTATGTAAGCGTCAGTTAAGTTTCTTAATTACCTGTAGAATTCATTTCAGATAAGTTAATTGTAGCAACTATATTTCAATTTAAATTACTGATAACTATTCTTACAATTCCAAGGAACAAAGACTTTGAAACGAATATGTCTATTAAATTCCGTGAAAAAAAAAAAAACATTGCAGTTACATTGAAACTAAATTGCAGTCTTAACACCATGAAATTGATAAGTCTCCAAAAACCTTAAAAAAATTAATAAAATTCCTTAAATTAAATCAGAGAGAATGAATTAAGTGTTCTTAAAATTCCTTTTCCTTACTCTTATTTCTTTTCAAGTTCTGCAAATGAATGCAGTATATCTTACTTGTTGCCTTATTAACCGTAGAAAGATCTAACTAATTCAGTACTACTTTTGATTTCAACAAATAGTTTCATAAAAAATTTCGAATAAATAATTGGCAACTACTTGGAACATTTTTATTCTTGAAGAATTTATGCTTCGTTGAGTGGCAGTGATGCGTTCCTCAAGATATGTCATCAAGTACTTGAGAAATAAATAAACACTGGAAGAACAAAAAAATACAATAAAAGAGAAATACATCACATTTTGAGTAGAAAGATAATTAGTTTGCAGCCAAGTAATTGTTTGATGTGGCCGCTGCTTTAACACTTATAATTTCGTGACGGAAAATGGCAACATTTAGATTGTGAAAGGAAATAGAATGTTTCTTTAGTAAATTCATGTTAGTTATGGATTAAGTGTGTAAATAGGAGTATTATCATTTATTTATAAACATATTTTATTGCCATGAATAATTATGATTTAATAATTATACGTTTTTATTCATCATGAATATAAATTTATGGTATTTAATTCTAAACTATTTTATGAGAAAATTTTTAACTGAACTAAAATATGTATGATGTGGCATGAACTACAGAGATCGTGATAAAACAATGTGAGAGATTTTATTTAGATTAAATAAATAGAATTGTATCTTTTAGTAATTAATTCCTGTAACTTATAAAAGAAGCTTAAAAAATTTATTAATTAACTGTAGAATTCATTTCAGATAAATTAATTATAACAACTCCATTTCAATTTAAAGTTCTGATAAAGATTCTTACAATTTCAAGAGAACAAAGACTGCCAAAGAAACTAAAAAGAATCTATTAAATTCTATGAAAGAAAAAATTAAATTCCTTATTGAACTAAATTGCAGTATTAGCACCATAAAAATAATGTCTCCTAAAACGTTAAGAAAAGTAATAAAATTCCTTAAAGTAAATCAGAGAGAATAAATCAAGTATTCTTGAAAATTCCTTTCCCTTAACCTTATTTATTTTTAAATTCCGATAACTGTATGCAGTATATCTTACTTGTTGCCTTATTAACCATAGAAAGACGTAATTAATTACGTACTACTTTTAATTCTAACAAAAAAAAAAATAGTTTGATAACATATTTCGAATAAATAATTGGCAACTACTTGGAACTTTTTTTATTCTTGAAGAATTTATGCTGCATTGAATGGCAGCGATGTACTTCGCAGGAAATGTCATCAAGTACTTGAGAGATAAATAAACATTGGAAGAAGAATAAAGATACAATAAAAGAAAAATACATCACCTTTTTGCGTGACAAGATAATTAGTCTGCAGCCAAGGCATTGTTTGATGTGGCCGCTGATGTAGCTTTTATAATTCCGTGATGGAAAAAGGCAACGTTTAGATAGTGGAATGAAATAGAATGTTTCTTTACTGAATTGATATTTGCTGTGGCTTACAAATGTAAATGGGAGTATTTTAATTTGTTTATAGTCAGTGATTATATATTTTTTCGTATTTAACTGCTAACTTGGGTAAATAAAAGACTTTACTGCTACAAAATATATTATTGTACTTATTTAATCATCCACAGAAAAAATACTCAAAATTTCTAAGATTTATGATCATTTTAATAAATTTTATACACTTATATTTATAAAAATATCATCTGCATTGATAATTAATTTGATAACACTGTTAAATCCTAATAATAGCATAGTTTATTTTATTAGGGTAATTATCGCATTTTCCAAATTATGATTTAATAATTGTATTTTTGTGCATAAGCAGACTAAAATATGTTATTGATACTCGGTAAGGGCCTGACGGGCAAGCGACTAACTCTCTGGTACTCGGTGCCCACAGCTTTCGGGTTCGAGTCCCGCGGAGCCATGGATGTTGGAAGTGGTTTGGAATCCACTTTAAGCCTTAGGTCCTTGTGTATTAGGACCGTAGAGCGTAGGGCTGACAACTTTTCCCCGTAAAAAGAAAATTTCTCCTGTCATGAAATCTGTCAGTAGGCAGATGACGTTGGCCCACCACGGGGCTGTTGCGCCATTGAAGAAGAAGATATTCAGTAAAAAGAAGTATTTTTTTTTAATTCTATTTTATGACGTGGAAATGTGCAGCATTATTCTACTTATGCTTTCAATAAATACATTCCACGATTTATTTACCCCATTCAAAGAGGGGCCTGATAGCCTCAGTACCCCATGTTTCGGGTTCGAGTCCCGACAGTGCCGTGGATGTTTGTAGTGGTTCGGAATCCACTTTATACTGTAGATCGCAGTCTGTTTAGCCTAAAGAGTGCACAAAATGACAGTAAAGCGAAAATCCAAACCAAACCCCATTCAAGTAATCAATTCTTTCAATTGAAAGATTTGCATTGTCCTCTTTTAGATATATGCTAGGTTATGACAATGCAATAGGGATAGATTGATATAGATTTCAGCCGTATATTTTTTATACATAAATATACAGATTTATAAGGATTATAATAAAAGACTATTTTAATACTTTTTAAATATATGTATAATATAAATAATAAGTAAACCTTTCTGATATTCAAGATTATTTTATTTACATTCTATTTTCACAGTCACATAATGAAGACCTTTACTTAGAATTATGCGTAGGTATTTGTTAATTTTTTACAAGATGGCTTATGCGTAGGTATTAGTAATAGCATCATCTCCATTGCCCTCATAGTATTTAGAATTATGAGTAGGTATTTGTTAATTTTTTACAAGATTGGCATATGCGTAGGTATTAGTAATAGCATCATCGCCCTCATAGTATTTAGAATTATGCGTAGGTATTTGTTAATTTTTTTTACAAGATGGCTTATGCGTATTAGTAATAGTATTTGTTAATTTTTACAAGATGGCTTATGCGTAGGTATTTGTTAATTTTTTACAAGATGGCTTATGCGTAGGTATTAGTAATAGCATCATTTATAATAGCATCATTGCCCTCATAGTATTTAGGATTATGCGTAGGTATTTGTTAATTTTTTACAAGATGGCTTATGCGTAGGTATTAGTAATAGCATCATTTATAATAGCATCATTGCCCTCATAGTATTTAGGATTATGCGTAGGTATTTGTTAATTTTTACAAGATGGCTTATGCGTAGGTATTAGTAATAGCATCATTTATAATAGCATCATCTCCCTCATAGTATTTAGAATTATGCGTAGGTATTTGTTAATTTTTTACAAGATTGGCATATGCGTAGGTATTAGTAATAGCATCATCGCCCTCATTATTTAGAATTATGCATCGGTATTTGTTAATTTTTTACAAGATGGCTTATGCGTAGGTATTTGTTAATTTTTTACAAGATGGCTTATGCGTAGGTATTAGTAATAGCATCATTTATAATAGCATCATCTCTCCCTCATAGTATTTAAATTATGCGTAGGTATTTGTTAATTTTTTACAAGATGGAATTTAATTATTTGCCAAATTTATCATTCAATGTTAATTTAGCTTAATCTTTCTTAACACAATCAAAATATTCAATATCCCACAGGAAACTAATGAATTTTCAGCCTTGATTACCTACGATTACCTGCCAAGAAACTGAAGATGTCTTCCACACCAAAGAGAATTTAATTTGCCAATTTATTTTTGCAAATTTGCCATCCTTTTAAATTAACTAAATCTTTCTTAGTGCAATTATATCACTCAATATTCACGGCGAACTAATGAATTTTAAGCCCTGGTTACCTGCGATTACTTGCGGAAAAACCAGAGATGTCCTCCGCATCTAAGATCAGGAGATGCATAAAGAAGAAACCGGAAGAAAAAAAATGTGTGATTATAATCCGATTCGACACTCGCGCCTTATTGGTCAAGGTGTTGAGGAGGAGCGCCCTCTGACGGATAGCGATCGTAGTGAACTATTTCAAAGCATCGCAACCTGATTGAAGCAACATCGAAGCTAGAAGGAAGATTTCACCTTTCGCCTAAAAGGTGCTCTCTTGACATCACATGGGAAGATCATCTGCTAGTGAGAGATACGGTTTCGATCAACAGAGTTCCACTCAATTCACTGGTAAAAAATAATAAATAAAAACTAGACTTTTTTTAAAAAAAACTTTTGATTATTAAATATGATTTATTTTAAAGACTTTTATTGACTTGATATAGACTTGTAACAATTAAAATTTTAACTACTTTTAGAAGAAGATAGTTTGTGGGAAGATCAATTTCTCGTTTTGAAGAAGTTTGTTTTAAGAATAAAATTTGCAAAAGTGAAAACATTTTGTAGGGACAAAGAAAAAAAAAATTGAATGTGTCACAATTCATATTGCTACGAATTTTCAAAGTATGTAAAAAAGGAAAATAAAAGGTGAGTTCATGAATTTATTTTAATGATTTTAAATATAAATATTTTAATAAATATCTTTTTAAAATTAAATTTAAAAATAATTTTTAAGTATAATAACTCAAAATTGCATTTTAAAAAAATGTTAAATATGCTTAACTAAACGGTAAATATCCTTAAAAGATTTACATGACAAATTGAAAATAAGTAAAATATATCAACGAAAATATAATAAATGTAAATAAATTAAATGTAAAAGTAGATGTAATAAATTTTTTTATCGGTTTTAGTTTAAAGAGAATATTTTGATAATTAAGATGTTAATTAAGTAGTAAAAGTATAAATATAATATATATTACAATTCTATATATAAAACAATTTCTTACTTGCACAACATTTATTTCATATAAAAAAATTATGTGATATTTAATTTAACAAAAAAAAAATTATTTCATATAAATATTTTTTTTATCAAAAATGCTTTTTAAAGTTTGCAATAATTTAAAACAAAATTTTATTATAAACATTATTTTAGAGGTAATTATGTTTTCCATTAAAAAGTAAATTTTTTCAGAGAAATCAGGTTATTACGAATATATAATTAGCATTCGGTTGCCACAGGTTTCGGGTTCGAGTCCCGTATTGCCATGGAAGTTTGTAGTGGTTTTGGAATCCATTTTAAATTATAGGTCCCGGTCTAGTATGCCTGTAGACCGTTGGGCGCAGGGCTGACAATCCTACCCAGTAAAAAGAAAATATTTGTCTCGAAATCTACCAGCAGGCAGACGCCTTGGCCCACCATGGGGCTGTTGCGTCATTGATGATGATGAGGGAGGAGGAGGAGGAATACATAAATTTAAATTCTTATTAGAATATGAATTTTCATGAAAAGTAACATAATATCTTTTTTTATATATAAACTATTGAACGGAAATTAACATTAACAAACTAAGAAACCTACTTAATTTATTTCACTTTATTCGAAGAAATTAATATATTTAAATTATGGAATGATTATATATATATAATAACATATTTATAATAAATATTATGTTTATGTATAATAACATCAAAAGAATAAGTCCTATTATGTTAAAGCAGGAATGTTATATTCTTCTTTAAAACAGTTATGATGAAGGTAAAATGGCACTGATGCAGCTTTTTGTTATATATAGTGATAGGTATAATTATTAATAATAATTAATTATCAAGAATATATATTAATAATAGAATTAATAATAATTATTATAGAATTAATTACTGAATCCAATTATAGTTTCACGTATTTAAAGAAAGCAAATCAAAGTTCCAAAACCAGAGTTAACGAGAAATGTATTACGTAAATTAATCTTGCTTAAACTATTATCCAGAATTAAAAATAGAAAATAGAATAGTTATATTCTGGGTTAACTATTACTAATGCATAAACTATATTTGCGAAGTATTTCCAGTCTATAGTTTAAAAGTACAGACATGTTCTCTGTTAATAGTAACTGTAATCGTTGTAGTTAGGGATTGATTAACAGCTGTGATCCAACTCTAAAAATGTAATTCCTCCAGTTATCCTGATTATTATTCAATGTTTTATCTTAACAATATAAAAAGGATGTAATGAATTTCTGTATTGGATTGATTTAAAGAGTTTATAGATATATTTCATTAGCTACGTAGCATTGTACTATGCAATCGAAACAATAAAGCAATTTCTTACTTGTAAAAGATTGATTTCATATAAATATTCCTCATTAAATTTTGTTTCATATTAATTAATTTTTAATGCTAAAAAGGATTTAAAATACAATCTTATTATAAATATTATATTAGAGATACAGGGCCTGAATGGCCGAGTGGCTAGCGCTCTGGCGCTCGGTACCGCAGGTTTTGGGTTCGAGTCCCGACAGTGTCAGGGATATTTGCAGTGGTTGGAAATCCACTTTAAACCATAGGTGGTCCCGGTCTAATAGGATCGTATAGCGTTGCGGGGGCATTGTTACTCTGCGTCCGTAACTTATCTTCAAGCTACACGCACCTCCTGTGTAATGCTAAGCGAGTAACATCCGTGCAGCGCTTGCGTTAAAGCATCAAAGACAATTGTCTAAGTGTTTGCCAGCTGCATTAGAAAAAAATATTATTAATATTTACCTTTGTGTGCATTATTATACAATTTATTGTATGATAATATTTCATGTAAATGCATTTGTGGAGTTAATTGATCGCTGTTTGTTCGTTAAAATACGTTTTTTCACATTACTCCAACACATTTTGTTCTTTAAAACATCATTTTCTTAACATTGTTTTAAAATGTACTTATATGGTTAGCCGAGCATTTTGACTTTCGTCACTCGAGATTGTATTTGTTGTGACAATACCAAAGTTGTATCACATGAAAGCTGTAATGCTACAATCTTACAACGGGGTAAGATTATTTGCCAGGAGGATATAACTTGTATTTATATGTCGCATTCGAATAAATCCGAAAAAACTCTAAGCATGCAAATACTAATAGTGTGCTGGACTCGTAGTCCATTGTCAGCTAGTTGTGGGTCTGATGTTCGAATCCGCTAGTTTCATTGTTGTATTCACTGCTTTCAGAAACGAGGAGGCTCGATGGCTATTGTGACATTATGTGTAAACCCATCTCGGAACCATACTGACATTCAGAGTTTTCAGGGATTTCTCTCATACAACACATAAATAGGGGCAGTATACTCCCGAATGTCACTCTTCTCATCACACTACAATGGATCATTCGTGATACACATAAGACCCACTGATGTTTCACTGCTCTTTTCTAACTGGTAGAGCCTACATAGCCCTATCTAAAACGCATACTATTTATATCTTCTTTTCTGTTCTCCACATCGCATCTCAGTATATAGAGATATCTTGCCCGTATCAGTTGGAGTGACGAGGGTGAAACGTATATGAACCTCATATAGAGTAATAATTAAATAGAGCAGTAATAAAATTTAGTACGCATTGAGGTTGTCACATTGGGTCAAACATAATTATCATGTGATCATGTGACTTTTATAATCACCACTGCACACTCTGATATGATAGATGGTTTCTATCATGATCACTCTGTCATTCATTTGTACTGGACTGGCCACTTTGTTTACTTGCGTTACAAAAGAAAAACGAACTTATATTTACAATGTGGAATACACTGCCCCCATTTAGAATTAATTTTAGGCATAAACAGTAGAAATTCTGTAAGTCGAACATCAAGGGAGACACCAAATAATTAGAGTTATAGAGTTTTCGACTTACTCGGATTTTGTATTCAACTATTCGATTTATAGAGGTTTAGATTCTTTCTAACTTATTTCGAGTTAGAAGGTAAAATAAATAAAAATTCAAATTTTTCAATTTGTGTTTCACAGCACTCATTTTTTAACAATATTATTCGTATACTGTTGTTAAAATAGATGTGTATTGCAGTAAACCAAACTACTTCTGATATTTTTGCAATCGACAACATAAGATTTGCTTCGCTAGACTTCAAATGAAATCAATAGCAGTAATAAGAATGATAAGAATAAGAATCATAATAAGAATATTTCATAGAACTGGTTATTCTATTTACTGTATACTCATACATTGCTTTCTAAGAAACAATGACGTGCATTGTCGGCAAATCCTCAAAGTCGGTAACTTATTTTTCTTCGAGCTATAAGAGGTAATGAGTTTCAAATGATCGAGTTGTAAAAAGGTTGTAAAATCAAACATTGCTAATGTTCGAGATACAGAGGACCAATTTTTTTTTTTTTCGAGTTACGGAGGAAAAATATATACAAAAATGATTTGTGGGGATTGACTCATTATTTCGACATATAGAGGGTTGAAATTTCGAGTAATGGAGGTTTTGTGACTTGAAGGGAAGGGAATTTTTTTTTTTTTTTTTTTGAGTTTTGGAGGTTTTCGACTTATCGAGGCTCGACTTAAAGAGGTTTTACTGTATTTCCAGATTTTGTAATTTATCATACGCGATGATAGCTGGCAGAACTTTTTCCAACAAACAATCAACCCCATAATCCATTAATCATAATCTCATAATTCATAATTATATATTTCATGCTTTTTCTTCAGGGCGAACATTAAGCCGGCCAATTTTACGATGGTTTTAGTTAAGTATAGACAATTATGTTGTTTAAAAATATGAAAGTATTTGTATAAAAAGGATATTTTCTGTAATGTTAAGTAATATTTTTTTCTCCTATTGTGGTATTGTGAAATTAATGTATAAGCAAATCAACACACTTGAATTTTCGCCTTTTAAGATAAATTTACCATTTTTAAAAATTTTACCAGCCAAACTAGAAAAAGGGATTTATTTCTAAGAAAAACTTATTGTGCTTAATTACATGTTCTGCAAAATTGTGGACAGAAAGGGTGTTATCAAAAGTGTGATTAAGTGATATTTTGTAGTTCTTTCAATCTATCATTTTTTTATTATGGCTGGTAATGGTGCCTGGAAATGTTTTTCTGTACCAATAAATGTTTGTTTGCGACCATAATTCATTGCAATTTCTTAAGAAATCGCATTTCTGATGCCACACTTCATTAGGAAGTTTCCTTTTCTGGGTTGTTGAGCAGTGGAGAGATAAGAGCAAAACTTTTGTGCTTTAGACTTTCAATATTCGATGCAGTGACTAGTGGATTCGATTCTATGGGCTGCAATACAATTTAGTATTTTTTTTTTATTATATTGCTCTCTCTCTCTCTCTCTCTTTTTTTATTCTGAATCTTTTTCGTGGAAAATCACTTCTATTGAAAAAGACTTTTCCAAGTTTTGGAGGAGTTTTCCCCTCTAGAAGATTAAGCTGCTTTGTTCGGATTTATCTTGGTTTTGTAGAGAACTTCGCAATCTCAATGGGGGTTTTCTGAGTACGAATGCACAAATTCGTCTAGAAAATGGTATTTTAAGCTCAAGTGTCATGATAAATAATTTAATTATAATATGTTATCACTGTATTTCCTAAAATTATTTTAATATTATTATTTTAATTTTATTTTTTAATTTAATTATTATTATTATTATTTTATTTTTTCAATTTTATTATTATTATTTTTATTTTATTTTATTGCAGGATATATGTTAATGATCTGTTTTGAGAATAATACTTTGTGAAATATCTATATAAATACAAAATTTTCTGCATATTTTACTTATATTTTTAGGTTAGTCCATTGTAATATGCATAAAATGTGTTAGGATTTTTGAATTTGCATTTTGGAAGTTTTCAGTTTGAGATGGTAATTCGTCTCTACTAATATTGTTCATAGAGGAATTTTACTACATTGTACAGCAATTTGTGAGGATTTCATCTCTACAAATATTGTTATGAAGGAGGTTTGGAATGGTTTTGCTTCATTGTATAGAAGTTTTGCGATTGCAACTTGAGATGGTAATTCATCTCTTTTTCGAATTTGAGACGTTGATTCCTCTATAGAAAGACAGATATGGAGCAGATACATCATTAATAACATAGTAGGATTTTACTATCTCACAAAAATTCCGTGAATTTGAAATATTAATTCGTCTCTAGAAAGGAAGATATTGTTTTTATTTCCAATATAAAGAGAAAATGACAAACTCTTACGAGATCAAAACAGTGTAAAATACACACAAGTAAAAAGAAAACAATAAGAGAAAAAGTTAAATGTCTCATCAGCAAGGTACACTCAATAGCACTCCAATATCTTTTCACCTCGTTGTCCCCATACATGGCCGAGCTTCCTGATATAGGGTGCCAGTCCGTGATCTCGTCTTTTCCCCAGAGCGGGAAATTTGGGCTATAAAAAATGCCAAAGGGGTGCAGATGGCTCGACAAACAGGGCCCACTGCATGTCTAAATTCCGACAACAGCTTAAAAACAGCTGTTTTTTTAAAAACAGTTTTAGAAAGACAGACATGTAGCGGATACATCCTTAATAACGCGAATGGGTTTTGATATAACTCACACAAATTTTGAGATAACAGTTGGGAACTATGTAATCGAAAAGATGACAAATGGAGGGTTTACATACAATTTTCTTCCTGCATAGCCCACCCGAAAGTGACTTTCCGAAGTACTCATTTATTGTGGAAAAGATTTCAGTAATCCTGGTATTGCTGTATTCAGCAACTACAAAATTTCGTTGCGGTTTTAACAGCACTCATCTATAGCAGGGGTCTCCAAACTACGGCCCGCGGGCCCAATCCGGCCCGCGACAGCGAATAGCTTATAGTTGCTGTAATAAGTTGTATAAAAAAACACAGAATGATAATAACTCAGTTTTATTGACTTGCTAGGTGAAGCTTAATGACAAACATAATACGCATAAAATTTAACTTAAGCATAACAACTAAAAAATAATTGAAATGAATCCCACTAACATTATAAGCTAGTGAACATCCCGCGGTTACCCTCGGGAGTTATGTTGGGGTAAAGAGTATCGCATATGTATGTATATCGATGTTTGGAATGTATCCACTTGTAAAAAAATACTAATGAGATTTATGCAATTGTGATTTTTCACTGACAGTAGTTTG